>JAANYP010006474.1:0-97504 GCA_020465985.1 Centrapalus pauciflorus
CTGATCTTGAGCTTATTGATATATTGTCATGGTATATTTACTATGATTTATTGAGCTGAGTATTTCTTCTTCTAGATTCGATTCTTTGACGAGTCATTTGATTGTTAAGCTTAACTCCATCACTATTGCTCAGTGTTGGGTTAATGTTAGGCTTATGATGTGCTGATTTACGTGATGAAAGCACAGAGGGTAGCTAGAGCTAAGCATTCCGATGATATCCATATAGAGCTTTTTACTGGTAGCTAGCCCAGTACGTGGCTGATCCCCACTAATGATGCGTGTGTATGGATTTATCATCATCCGAGCATTCCTTATGAATTTGTCTAAAAGTCTCAAGAGCAACAACAATTTTATAACTGGGAGCTGAGCAAAGTCGCGCATCAAAAGAGCATTAATTGGCCAATGTCCCTTCGAGATTGAGCTGTGCATGAGCCTAGTGCAGTGCATATAGAGATGAGCCGTGCATGAGCCGAGTGCAGTGCATGTGCTTCCGCGTTCATAATTGCATGTTAAATGTGAAATTCTACATTCTCACTAAGCAAATAAGCTTACCCCGTTGTTGCATTATTTTTCAGGTAAAGGCAAAGGATTGGCTGGACCTAGTTCTTAGGTCGGGACTTGAAAGAGCTTGAAGTACATTAGAACCTGTTCCAACACCTTGGTACTTAGCTGATGATTGAGCTTTGGGGTTCGGGTCTAGTTTATATTATGTGATTTGATGCAATAGTCTAGATATTTGTACCTTGCTACTTAAAACTGTCTCTGGTTGTAATTAACTTTTATTCCGCAACTGTTAATTTTATCTTAGTTTCCTGATTGATATTGCATTGCTACTGGGCCTAGACTTGAGACCTTTGAGAAATCAAGGGCCTCACAGGATGGTATCAGAGCAATAGTTTGAGTGAATCATTGTATTACATGTAATACATGATCTCAAACTTGTGCAATGCTATAGTATCAATCATGACAGGATGGCTTGAACTAAGATAGGTTTCAGAGACTAGTAGGACGGGGCATGAATGGGTACAATGTGCTAGACTAATGAGCTAAATATTTAGTGCTTTGAATTTCAGAGCTATGTCAGGAGAAGGTGGACCATCAGGTGGCATGACCCCAGAGCAAGTCTTGGAAATGATGCAACAACTAATAACCCAGAATAATGAGCAACAAAACAAGTTTATGCTAGAGCAAATTGAATCAATAAAGAAAACTGAAAAGAGAAATAAACATAAAAAGAAGCAAACTGAACAGTCAAGCGAATCGGAATCCGATAATGAGCACGTCAATAAGCGAGTTATGCAGCCAAAAGGCTGTAGATTCAAAGACTTCAAAGCGAGTGGTGCCTTAACGTTTGAAGGCACAGTAGATCCAATACAAGCGTTAGATTGGATAAGTCATACTGAAGAGATCTTCAGTATCTCAGAATGTCTGGACAACAATAGAGTTAAGTTTGCTACAGCACTGTTCGTTGGAGCTGCTAGAGCCTGGTGGAAAACACAAAGAAGCATCTATGGTGAGGAAACAATTACGACATTGGATTGGGAGCAGTTCTTAGAGATGTTCAATGCCAAATACTGTCCAACGGATAAACAAGACGAACTCGAGATGCAGTTGATGCAATTGAAACAAGGAACTAAGACCGTTGATGAATATGAACATGAGTTCTCGAGACTTTGCGGCTACTCGTCATATCAAGTAGCAACGGAAGAGCGTAAGATAAACCGATTCAGACTGGGTCTGAATCCAACATATAGAAGACAAATGAGTAGCATAAAGTTCAAAACGTATCTCAGCATAGTGGAAGCAGCAAGGATGGTGGAGCGAGAATTCACAGATTCGAGTTATGAACCCGTTATGATGGCTATAAGTCCTACATGTCCATCTCCACCTAAGAAACAGAAATCCAGTAGATTCTTCGGTTCATCAAAGTCCAGTCAGCAGCAATCACAAGCATCCTCTACACCTCAGAAGACTAGAGTCTATTCCATACAGTCAGGAGCGCGATCGTGTAAACGCTGTAACAAATTTCATAGCGGACGCTGCAACCCTAGTGATGTGACGTGTTACACTTGCAATCGGATTGGACATGGAAGCGATGAGTGCCCAGAAAGAAATGACGTATGCTACAACTGTGGTGAGCATGGACATTATGCCAAGCATTGCCCAAATGCACACGTGCTTACTAATCCGGAACAACCAGTTGGCAGAGCAATTCAACACAGTACAACAATGATACCTACAGCAAAGGCGCGAGCTTTCCATATAACTGCTGAGGATGCTGAGGAGACACCAGAAACGTCGAAAGACCCCAATGGTAACTAATAATAAACTTCTTATATGATAAAATGATTTAATTCCGTTACTATCTGAATTTCAATTCCAAAGCAAGTGTTGAGTTTAACTGTACAACCCTGTCATCGATAGGGAATAATGCGGATGACATATGGGTTGTATCAGTTGAAGTTACGATATAAATACATGTCCAATAAGAAATTATACCTATAGGCAATATAGGTGTTGTAATCTGAATCATGTATGATTCAAAACCCGAGAGAAATCAAAATATAATCCTAAACACCAGCTACTTCATAAATCCTTGTAATCTAAATGATTACAGCGTGTCTTATAATGAGACAGAGGTAGAAGTTGCTGATCCAATAAATATTAATGAGAAGAGTATCTAAATCAAGTAATTAAGCACCTAATGACAACTTGAACGAGAATCAAAGAAGTCAGAGGAACAAAGCGAGAGTGATAAAGAAATAGATTGAGATCTTTGTAAAGTCAAGCAATTGGTCATAAATGGCCAATGAAAAGTCTGTTATATGTCAATATAGATGTAAGTGTTGGATTCTCATTATGTCGATGCGAGACTAGTGAGATAGTCCATATGGAATTCTTATTCCACCTATTTGTATATAAATGAGAAGCTTCCGCCAAAAGAGTAAAGTAATTTCAAATTCAGAAATTCACCAATGAAGATTCAAGCCTAAGTCTATACATATAATTAAACAGAATCAAAGATTATTGTTTTGTCGAAGCCTCTTGACCGAATTACACAATGAACTAATAGAGGAAGGCGATGACGATAATGTAGAAGATGATCTAAATGGTCGTGGAGACGGTTTTGGAACACTGGTAACTCGAGATCTGATTTCAATAATAGAATCTGTCGTCATGTCTAATGAATCACACCGAGAAAGCCAAAGTAAATTATTGATTTCTATCAACTTGTTCCTTAGAATTCGATTCCGTATAATATTTGTTTTCTATGTTGTTAATATTCCTACTCGCTGGAAGATTCTAAAGCTTATGATCTCTTCAAGTTCGGGATCATAACTGATTTGTTTGAAATATCCATCAACCGCTGAAACCGTTGCGAAGAGGATGAGGACGATTGTAACTCCAAATTTGATTTTCTGTTTGAACTCCTGTTTTGATTGTTAAAGCTCTAAATACAACATTTCAACATTTTGCCTCGATCTATGATACTTGACTTCTAATCACTCTATCATCTTGGAGTATTTTGCTACTCGAGAGACTGATCATGAAAAAGATTTGGCGGATATTGCAGCGCAATTGAAGACCAAGGTAGGTGAGGTGGAGTCGTTACACGAAGAGTTGACTTTGATTGTTGCGCAAGAGGAAGGGTTTCATTTGTTTGATAGAGCGAAGAAAAATTATAAGTCTTCATAACAAGACATCACAAATCAGAAATAAGCTAAGCGATTGATGGTGATAACATCATCAATAAAAGATGTACTCCTTAAAGTACAGATATCAGACTCCCGAAAAGCTCTGTATCTAATACAAGAGCAAATGAAAAGAGATATGAGCTAACTAATATATAGAGATGATAGCTGAATTGAATGAAATATAAAATTTAATCTCAAAAGCTCACAAAGTGAATACATAACTGATAATCATAAATCTTAAAAATCTCTTATGTGATTGCATAAGATAGCAAATGAAAATTTTACAATACAGATGAGAGATTTAAAAGCCATAACTGGCTCAAGATCGAATGAAGGAGATATATGAGTTAACTCATGTATTAAGTTATTATCTAGATTGATTATGGCGTAAAACAAAAAGCTCATATAATAAGAGTATGAATAATAAGTCAGAATTCCTAAAATGATCAAGTAGAGAAATAATGAATCAAATATGAAACTCCGAAGAGAAACTAGAGTTTCTTGTGCTTGAGAATCTCAAAGAAATAAAAAGATATGAAATACAGATGGTGGTTGTTCAGTGGAAACACCACAAGAGTTCGTATTAGTCTTGGGAATCCGGATATCATAAAAGTTATCTGCCCAAGTCTGTTCAAACATAGCTAACTTCGGGGACGAAGTTTGTGCGTGGTGGAGCCCATTCTGTAACAACCTAACTTTTAGCCCAAATAAATATCTGATTATCGAACCAAAAATGTAATTTTATTACATTATTTTGAATTATAATTTAATCAAGTCTTTGAAATATTTTAATTAAATTATATAAATATTTAAATTATGATTTATGATTTAATAAATTATTAAGATAATTAAATAAAAGATATATAAGATACGAAAGTAATAGTGGGTTAAGTAGCAAACATAACTAGTTAGAGTATATAAACGGAATTTAAGTTTAGAAAATCAGATTTCTCTCTCTCTCTAGACTCTCTCTAAGATTTTCTCTCTCTACTCTCTCTCTACATCTCTCTAAGATTTCTTCTAAACCGACCGTCGGATCATCAAGATTTATACGTCATCGGGAAGATCTCGAAGAATACTACAAGAATATACGGTTGCATGTAGGATTACACACGAATTTGAGGTAATTATTGACTAAACTCCCTAATTTCAAGAGTTTGGTTCGATTTTTATTAGAAACCGAAACCTAGGATTAAATAGTAAGAAATTTAGGTTGCATGTTTAAAATTTCTGAAGATTATGGTAAATTTAAGTTAACAGAAGTATCAGAAACAAAATCTACGGATTAATTCATTCAAATAAGTTCAAAATCTGAAATTTTAAGTAAAAATGTGTTTTGACAAAAATTAATCTATTTTGAATGATCTTGAATGAATTATGATGTTATGGATAAGGAAAATTGTATAAAAACACTTAATTAATGATAACACCACTTTATATTTCATTGCATGTTACTAAAAAGTGTTTTTGGGCAATTTTAATAAAAATCCGTAAGTTGCGACCTGCATATCTGCATGTGAACTCGGCGAGTTCATAGGGGAACTCGGCGAGTTCCCAAGAACACTTGAATATTTCTTCAAAAATTCATAAGTATTGGATCCGAATTCGGTTGGGACCCGAATTCGGATGAGAACCGAAATAAGTTTTGGACCTGAAATAGAACCGAACTCGGATGTGTCCGGAATCCGGTTTTGGGTCCGTACTTCGGACGTGAACTCGGCGAGTTCACCAAGCCAACTCGGCGAGTTCTCTGCGCTTCTTGTACAATTCGAATGAAGTGTCAAAATTTCGGATGGTGCCCCATCTCGGTTCATATTTCGGATGACTCAATTCGGACCAACTTCGGATGTGTCATTTCGGATGATTTAGAACCGAATCTGAATAATCCAAATTCGGATGGTCCTAATCTGAATGCAGTATTTATAATTCAAAATATATATATACAACAGATTCCTTATATAAATATGAATGATCAAATATTGAAATCAAGATCTATAAAATTAAGAAATACCATCAAATAGAAATCATATGAATATATATATGCACGATCACATATGATCAGATTTCCGAAAATGCAATCTTATGAGACTTTGAGATTAAAGACCAACGAATGAACATTGAATTTATTATTCAAATGATTCTGAGGCTAATAAATATCAATAATGATATGATTAACAGATTGAGAGCAACTGAGCCAGAGCCAGAAAGTGCAGATAACCAGTAACTGTGAGTTGTAGATTTCATTTTAACTGCATATTATGTGAATTGAGACTTTTGTTGCATGATTCTGATTTATTGATATTCTGATCTTGAGCTTATTGAAATATTGTCATAGTATATTTACTATGATTTGTTGAGCTGAGTATTTCTTCTTCTAGATTCGATTCTTTGACGAGTCATTTGATTGTTAAGCTTAACACCATCACTATTGCTCAGTGTTGGGTTAATGTTAGGCTTATGATGTGCTGATTTACGTGATGAAAGCACAGAGGGTAGCTAGAGCTGAGCATTCCGATGATATCCATATAGAGCTTTTACTGGTAGCTAGCCCAGTACGTGGCTGATCCCCACTAATGATGCGTGTGTATGGATTATCATCATCCGAGCATTCCTTATGAATTTGTCTAAAAGTCTCAAGAGCAACAACAGTTTTATAACTGGGAGCTGAGCAAAAGTCGCGCATCAAAAGAGCATTAATTGGCCAATGACCCTTCGAGATTGAGCTGTGCATGAGCCTAGTGCAGTGCATATAGAGCTGAGCCGTGCATGAGCCGAGTGCAGTGCATGTGCTTCCGCGTTCATAATTGCATGTTAAATGTGAAATTCTACATTCTCACTAAGCAAATAAGCTTACCCGTTGTTGCATTATTTTTCAGGTAAAGGCAAAGGATTGGCTGGACCTAGTTCTTAGGTCGGGACTTGAAAGAGCTTGAAGTACATTAGAACCTGTTCCAACACCTTGGTACTTAGCAGATGATAGAGCTTTGGGGTTCGGGTCTAGTTTATAATATGTGATTTGATGTAATAGTCTAGATGTTTGTACCTTGCTACTTAAATTTGTCTCTGTTTATAATTTAACTTTAATTCCGCACTGTTAATTTTATCTTAGTTTCCTGATTGATATTGCATTGCTAATGGGACCTAGACTTGAGACCTTTGAGAAATCAGAGGGTCTTACACAGGGGTTAGGACATTTTGCTCAAGAGTGTCAAAGACCCAAGGTTGAAAACTATCAGAATCAATCTAAGGGGAGATATCAGCCTGGTAGTTCGGGTAATCAAACGAACATCGCTGGTCTGTTAACGAACGTAACATCTGACAGACAGCTTGATGGGACGTACGTTTGGAGTTCACATCCAGAGTCTAATGCTAGAGCTTTCATGGCTGAAGTAACAGAGACTAGGGATGTAGGAGCAGAGGAAGTAACAGAGGACAGAGCACAGAATGATACAAGTCCTATGTTGGTGGAGAAGTCAGATAATCAGACTATTCTAGAGTTTGCTGTGCAGATGGCTAACGTGGAGTCTGATCATACAAAGGTAATTCTGAACTTTTCTACATTCCGTGATTTATGTGTTTTAAGTGCTACTTCGAATGATAGATTAAATTTAGTGCTAGAAAAACATAGTAATCTAATCCTCAAATTGAATCCTTAAAATCAGATAATGCTAGCCTCTTAGATATAAAAGAAGATCTTAGGGATAAGCTGAAAGCAGATGCTCAAGATGTAATAGTTCTAAAAGACAAACTAAGTGAGCAGTGTGTCAGGATAGAACTAATGTATGAGCATGTTGAGGCTTTAACCAAACAGCTAACTATTAAAGAGGTAGAGCTAGCTGAAGCAAAAGTTAAGGTTGCAGAGGTAAATAGTAAGTTCAAAAGGTTAGGAACTCTTCACTGAATCTGGGGAAAATCTTGGATGCACAGCGTCAATCTAAGAAACCAGTAGGTTTAGGTTATCAAGAGAGTCCTCCACCTTTTAACGATAACTATGTGCCTCAGCCTCAGGATAAAACTGACTCACCAGTTGAGTCAGAGATAGCAGCTGAAACTATATCTGAATCTGAGAAGGATAAGGCAACTAAGGTGACTAATAATAATGCCACGATTAAGAAAGTCAAATTTGTGCAGTCTTCTAGTGACAAAATTCAAGGAGAAGCTAAACCTGACTTTAATAATCAGAAAGAGGAAACAGTCATGATAGTTGAGAAGAAAGAACATGACACTAGTGAGACACCAAAATCAAAGGGCACTCATAAGAAGTCTATTGATAAAATGTCCTGTTTTAGATGTCATGAATGGGGACATGTTGCGTCTAGTTGTCCATATAGGAAGGTAGAATCTACACCTAATGTTGGAAAGCCTGAACAACATAAACCCTCACCAAGTTTAGCAAGCACAAGTGGTTCTCAAAACACTGAGAAGATTGTGCATGCCACACCAAAGACTGCTGTTAGACAAACACCTGTGTCAGTTAGACCAAATGAAGTGGTTAGGACTAATTCACCGAATAGAGTCCCTAATCAATCTAGGTCAGGACCTCAACAAGTCCATAGTAGTACAACACCTACAAGAGCTTACACTCCTGTTAGGTCTCATACTCCTGTAAGACATCAGACACCAGGTAGAGCCCAGGGATATCAATCTGAAATGCCCTATAATAGAAATTATTCGAGGGCTCCACAGCAAATGCGTACACAAAGGCCAAGAGTGAATTTAAATCACTCTGTACCACAACAGGTTCTCAATCAAACACCCAAGTCACCTGAAAGGAGAGATGAGTTTTTGAAGGAGTTCAAGTATGTGGATGAGAACGGTATTACTAAGTCAGTCATGGCTTGGGTTCCCCGTGATAACTAACTTGTTTTCTTTCATGTGCAGGAGTTAACTACAGGTCTCAACAACAAGTGGTTCGTCGACAGTGGTTTCTCTAGGCACATGACTGGGGAAAGGAGTCTGCTCACAGACTTCAAGGGAGGGAACAAGGGTTTTGTATCATTTGCCGGGAACAAAGGAGGAAATATCACTGGAACAGAAGTGATTACTAATGGAACTATCACACTTGATCAAGTATATCACATTGATAGACTTGCTCACAATCTCATTAGTGTCTCTCAGATCTGTGATAAGAAGAATTCAGTGTTATTTACTGATACTGAAGCGTTAGTGCTGAAGCCGGGATTCAAAATTCCTGAAGAGTGGATTATGATGAGAGCCCCAAGGAAGAACGATTTGTACATGCTAGACATGAACATCTCCGATTCATCGATGGGAACGATCTGCTTGTTATCTAAAGCTTCAGAGACCGAATCAGTCTTATGGCACAGACGCATGACACACTTGCACCTGAGAAAAATGAATTATATCACTAAACATGGACTGGTGCAAGGTGTCCCAATGAATAGTTTTCAGTTTGAAGACAAGTGTGTACCGTGCAAGAAAGGCAAACAACACAAGAAGTCACACAAGTCAGAGACTCAGAACTCTATAGCTTCCACTTTCGATTGTTGCATATGGACCTATTCGGACCTATCAACAAAAGGAGTATAGGTGGTAGTTGGAACTGTTTAGTTATCACTGATGATTACTCACGATTTTCATGGGTTTTCTTTTTTAGGTACGAAGGACGAGACAGCTGCAAAGTTGATTGGGTTCTTAGACCAAGTCGAAAACTCCTATGGGACGCTGGTAAAACGTATCAGGAGTGATAATGGAACAGAGTTTAAAAACACAGTAATTGGTGTATATTGCCTATCTAAAGGCATAGTGCATCAATTTAGCGCACCATATGAGCCACAACAAAATGGGGTGGCAGAACGGAAAAACAGGACTTTGATTGAGACAGCAAGGACCATGCTCTCGGATTCAAAGCTTCCTACCATGTTTTGGGGGGAGGCAGTGAATACCGCTTGTCATGTTTTAAATCAGGTCCGTACAGTTAAATCATTGAACAAAACCTGTTATGAAGTTCTGAATAAAAGGCCACCAAATTTAACTGGTTTCGAACCGTTTGGGGTACCGTGTACTTTAATGAAAACAAAACATCAAACGAATTTTGGTGAAAAGGCTGACGAAGGTTATTTCCTAGGTTATGTGTCGAACTCACCAAACAAACGGGTTTTTAACAAAACAGACGGTACGGTAGAAATTGTGTATAACATTAATGTAACAAGTTATACACATGAACCCCAAACTGGTCTGGAATGGATATTTGATTATGACAAATTGTTTGAGTCATTTAACATTCCTTTGGATGGAAATGCAGGTACAATTGAACATAACTTATCGTCATTAAATCTGAATGACGACGGTCAAGATTTTCCAAAGACGAGCATTCCATCAACTTCTGAGCCTACAACGACAGAAGATGGGTCTCTAGCAGAGAATGATTCTGAGTTACCTACAAACGAGAATCAGGCTACTATTTCTAACTCAGAGGACAGTGATCATGAGGAAGAGAATGTAGCGTCTGAAGTCGTTCCCCCGTTAGGTGAAATATGGTCAAACTTAGGACATAATCTTAGGGTCGATGAGATTGAAACATCTAGAATAAATAAGGATCATCCAGTTGAGAGCATCATAGGAAATCCACATGCTGGTGTGAGAACTAGGAGTAGTTTAAGTAACAACACATTGTTGTTGTCGATGATTAATGACTCCGAGACTTTTCACACTTGCCTTTATTCATGTTTTATCTCACAAGTAGAGCCGAAGAATATGCAAATGGCACTGAAAGACAACTATTGGGTTGAAACAATGCAAGAAGAACTGTCACAATTCAGAAAGCTTGAAGTGTGGGAGTTGGTGCCGTTACCTCGAGGAGAAGTTGCAATAGGAACCAAGTGGGTTTTTATGTGCAAAAGAGACGATCGGGGTATTGTAACTCGCAACAAGGCAAGGCTTGTCGTAAAGGGTTTCAACCAAGAAGAGGGAATTGATTACAACGAGGTGTTTGCGCCAGTGGCAAGGCTTGAGGCAATCTGTTTGTTTCTGGCATTTGCATCCTTTAAAGGATTTAAAGTCTATCAACTTGATGTAAAGAGTGCTTCTGTATGGAAAGGTGAAGGAGCTGGTGTACGTTGAACAACCACCCAGGTTTATAGATCCAAAGTATCTAGACAGAGTGTATCGTCTTGATAAGGCTCTGTATGGATTGCATCAGGCACCCAGGTCATGGTGTGAGACACTATCAACTCATCTTTTGGACAACGAGTTTGAAAGAGGGAGAATTGATAGTACATTGTTTGTGAAGAGAAAGGGTGAACATTTTATCTTGGTACAAGTGTACGTGGATGACATCATTTTCGGGTCATCAGACGAGCAGATGTGCAAAGATTTCGAGAAGGTGATGAAGTCAAAGTTTGAGATGAGTGCTATGGGAGAGTTGAACTTCTTTCTGGGTTTGCAAGTTGAACAGAGAAAGGAGGGCATGTTTATCCATCAGACGAAGTATGTCTGCGATATTCTAGAGCGCTTCGGTATGGATGGAACAAAGCTGACTGCTCACTTTAGCACACCGATTCAAGTGAATCACAATCTCGGACCGGGTACAGAAAGTGATACTGATGTAGATCCCACTCTATATCGGGCCATGATCGGATCACTCGTGTATTTAACTGCTTCTAGACCTGACATTATGTTTGCTGTGTGTATTTGTGCTAGGTTTCAAGCCAACCCGAAAGAAATGCATATGAAGGCTATGAAGCGGATTCTGAGATACCTCAAGTCAAAACCAAAGCTGGGACTTTGGTATCATGCTGATGGTGATCTGGAACTGGAAGCATTCACAGATTCAGACTATGGAGGTTGCAGCTTGAACCGAAAGTCAACAACTGGAGGTTGTCAGTTCCTTGGAGGGAGACTCGTATCCTGGCAATGCAAGAAACAGACTTCGGTAGCCGTGTCAACGTGCGAGGCCGAATATGTAGCTGCTGGTAGTTGTTTTTCACAGGTTTTGTGGATACAACAATTGCGGGACTACAGTTTGACTTACACTCATACTCCTATTAGGATAGATAACGAATCTACTATTGCTATAACTAATATTCCAGTTAAACACAGTAAGACAAAGCACATAGACATAATACATCATTTTATACGTGATTGTGCTGAAAAGAACTTGATAAAATTGGTAAAAGTGGCAACGGAAGATAACAATGATGATTTATTTACTAAAACTTTTGATAAGTCACGCTTTGAGTTGTTAGTTCAACTGAATGGTATGCGTAATCCAGAGTAACTTGACCTTAGGGTATTTTCTTTCTTTTTATAGTAAGTTGGTAGTTAAGTAGAATTTATTTCCTTTTATAGTAAGTTAGTAAGTTACTTTATTAGCTTATTCTTATTTATGAAAAACAAAAGAAAAAAGAGAGAAAACCATAAAAAGCTCAAAAAAAAAGAATATTAGAAAGTAGAGTTAAGTCTTAGATACATAGGTTCAAAGTGACGAAAATTAGCACAGTCGATACAATCTCTAAGTGTTAAGCTTTCACACATAATGCACCTTAAACTCTAAGTGATATACATTTTCTAGTTCGATGTGTTGGTAGGCATAATACACAAAGGGAATCTCAAAAGCTAATAAAATATTCAAGAAAAAGTCATATGTGTAACTACCTTAGATGTATGACCAAATAGTCTTAATTTTTATGTTAGAGACATACAGATAATGATTCTAAATGAGGTATGCAAATTTTCTGGGGGATGTATAGCCACATCAGATACATCTTAACGAAAAGAAAAGAAAAGAAAAATTATGATAGTAAGGAGAGAGTCAAAACAAGTCACTTTGTTGTACGTAAGTACAGACCTGTTACCTCTGGTTTGACTCGAGTTAGCAAGATAAGTCGCTTTGTTGTACGTCAGTACAAACCTGTCACCGCTGTCTTCCTAGCTTGAAACAAACCTTAAGACAAACTAAGACACTCTGTTGTATGTAAATACAAAACTGTGTCCGACGTTTGTCTTTTAAAGAAAATTTGCAATACCGAAAAGTTATAATCATTGTGTGTATGCCTTGATCATAGAAGTATGTCTAAGTATGGGACACATAAGGTAGTTTCTTGATAAATAAAAAGGCCAAGGGATATTCCAAAGTGTAACATGTTTAAAAGGGAAAATAATACCAACAATCGCCTTGGAATGTGTATCATGACAAACAATCAAAGGAATCAAAAATTCCTAAGTGTGAAAGTGTAATACTGAAAGTGCGAAATAACACCGCTATCTGATTGAACCTTCTTTGACTTTCTCGCCAAAAATATTCTGTTAGTGTATGTCGTAAAGTTTGTAAAAGTATTTTTGAGTAGCTTAAGTTTAAATTTTATTCAAACTTTATTTTCCTTTATTTTATTTTATTTTATTTTAACTTTATTTTATTTTAATTTTATTTTATTTTATTTTATTTTATTCTAAGTAGGAAAAAGGTCAAAGTTACTAGGATGCATTATTGGTTGAATAAACAAACATTGCGTGAAAATCTATTGCTTGGAGTATATAATTTTGCAAGGTTTGTAAAATTTTGTTACACGAAAAAGTTGAAAAAGTTGAATTTTATTCAAGGATTTTCAAAATTTTCAATTAAGTTCGAATTTAAGACAAATTCGAATTGTACTTCGATTTTGTCTGTAACTTCGAATTTATGTGAAGTTTGAAGGTTATTGGTATAAATAGGTCAACAGTGAATCATTTAATTCACCTACCTTCGATTTTATACCTTCGAACTTGTGACTGGCGATTTCGAACATATTCATGCGAACTTGTCGTTTCGATTTTGTTCCTATTTCACGAAGTTTTGCTCGTTTTTCTCGAACCTACTCACATCCTTAGGTATAGTAATCACTATTATACAAAGATTGGGTTGTTTAGGACTATTTAATGGCAAAAAAAAATCGAGTTTATTTGATAGTTTTTGGGTTTGAACTTTGTGGTTCAACATCACAAGTGTTAACCGGTGAAAAGTCAAATAAATCACATATAACTTCGATTAGAACCCAATAGGACTAGTTGATACAATTTTCTAAGTCAAATGGGGTTAAAATCGTGGATTTGTATTCGAAAATGTCCGACTTCGAACATGTTCATCATGTTCGAACTTGTCACAAGTTCGAACATGTTGAAATATCTACAAGTTCGAAGTCAGTCAAGTTCGAACATAATTCTCGAATTTGTTTAAATTCAAATGTTTTTTTAAAATGAATTCGAACTTGTAGAAATTCGAATGTGTTGGATTTCGAACTTATGAAAGTTCGAAATTATGCAAATTCGAAATAAACAAGTTTCATTTTATTTTTCATTACTAATAATGGTTGTTGTTTTTATGTGCAGATTTGGGTGATCGAGCGTTCTATAATAAAGATAACATGGTTATGTCGGTAGATAGAGAGTTACCTGAAGCTCAACCATTCTGACACATGGTTGAATATTTGACGCAATCGCGGGTTGCTTATGCCTTGACTCATAATTTGCAGATAGTGTTGTCGTACGTACGACAGTTTTGGGAGCATCTTCAGGTAGATTGCTCAGTGACGCCTACAGTATTACATACAAGAGTTGGGGGATATCCTATTGTATTTTCAGCTGCTATGCTTCATCAAATACTACAGCTAGGCACAGAGGATCAGGAGGCGGGGCCTATAGATTTTCCTGTTCATATTAGGCAAGCAGCGTTTTTGCGAATGGGATACGCCCAAGATATTACCAAAGCATCTTATGTGAAGAGTGGCTTAATTGGGCAATGACGTTATTTGGTGCATGTTATTATGGTCTGTTTTACGCCGAAAAAGGCCGGCTTTGATTACATTGTGTCCAAGATGCAATCGGCATTGATAGCCTTAGTATATAATAAGTGTTTCAGTTTCTCAGAGATGTTCTTCGGTGAGTTTGTGCATCAAATCACAGCTCCCATCAGAGAAAGATTTTTGATGTACCCTCGCTTCGCGATGATGATCATCCGACACTTTTTACCGAATTTGCCAAAACTTCCAGATACACATGGCGTGGCCATTATAGATAAAAGAATTTTTGCTGACTGCCAGTCGCATAATGCGCGAAGGGCTGAGCAGGTCAGGCCACAAGTGGCACCTTTGTTTGGAGCCGTTATTGACCCAGATTTTGGAGCTTCAGAAGGAGATAACTGGGCAGGTGAAGCTCCACAGCAGCAACAACCGCAGCAGAAGCAACAACAACAACAACAATAACCGCAACAGCAACAGCGTAGGAGGCAAAGAGCTCCAGCTAGACAAATTCCGGCAGTTAGGCCATCCTCCAGCAGACAATCAGAATCTACAGCAGCAGGTCCATCAATGGACGCTACAGGCCCGTCGAGTTCGGCCCCAGTTTTTTATTAGAGGGCGCAAACTCTAGAAGAGATATGGGCACAGGGGACTACCTCGGAGCAAAACCTCGCTGAACAACTGGTTCAGGATGTTTTAGACCCTCCAGATGAGTTCAATGATATTTTTAAGGAAATAGATGAATACCAGCCGCCTGAGGCTGAGGATATGGACACTGAGGTCCAGGTTGCAGGAGTTGCAGAAGAAGATAAAATGCAGACTGAGGCTGAGGGTCAAGCAGAGACCGCCTCCGAGTCTGAATTTGATTCTGAGGAAGTAGAAGAGGTTGAAGTTGTCGAACCTGTTGATCCGACTGTCAGAATTGGCAGATATGGATTGAGGCTAGTCGTCAGCAGGCGAAAGATGACAAGACGAGCTGGTGGGGATTCAGAGGACGATGACTCAGATTTTGAAGTGGAAGACGAAGCTCCACTCGTGCCTAGCCATAGGGCGAGGCGGCATAGATTCATGCAGGGAGCTCCATCCACCTCGGCTCCTGAGCCCGTGATACCAGCTGCTCCATCAACTCCAATCATCGCTCCATCAACATCTACATCCACTCCATCAACATAAACTATATTCAGTGACAATCAGCGGTTCACAGAGCTGAAGGGAAAGGTGGATTTCCAGACAGTCCAAAATTTTCAATTCTCAACAGTAGTGAAGGAGTTACAAGCGCATAATGCTAGATTTGATCAGGAAAATGCTGAGTTGCGAACAACAGTAGCTGATCAAGCGTCTGAGATGAAGACAATGAAAACTCTCCTAGAGCAATTAATGAAAAATCTGCAAGCTCAGGGGGAGAGTAGTTGCAGAGAAGCTGAGGTGTTGAGGAGAGAAGATGATGGCAATGATCCAGATACTGAGAGAGAGAGAGAGAGTGAGCTAGCAGATCTTTCTTTAAAGACTGCTCAGCAAGCTCAAATTCGGGGGGAGCCAAGTCAGTCGGGTGTGAGAGAAGGAAGCGAAGGCGAAGCCTCAAAGACAACTGAACATGATATGATTGAAGCTTTAATGGATCTTGACGATCAAGATGATCTTGAGTTTGATCAAGAAGAGTTAGAGGAAGGAGAATTTATTCCAGGAGAGGTTGTAGACTGGAAATCTGATGAAGAGGTTGTAGAAGATGAAGATGATGATGTAGATGAAGTATTCATCCCTAAACATCCTATTACAGAACAATATGTGCATAATGATCAAAACGTGATTGACATAGATGAGATTAAGTTAGCGTCTATGGATGATTCCGAATCTGATACAGTTGATAAAGAGCAAACTAAAGAAGATCTGATAAAGCTTTGGTTCCAAAAGGAAGAAAATAAAACAGATCTAAAGATGAAGAAGAGAATGAGAGTACCAAGTCCTGGAAATCTCTTAGGTGGAATCTTAAGCTGGTTCTTTGATAGAGAACTGCAACTATTTGTGCTAAAGAGGAGAGATGGACTTCAATACTTGAGGAGAACGTTGAAGGTGTTTAACACGCTGCCAAGTGTGAAGTGAAAGAGTTGGCTTGGAAGGAGTTAATCAACCTAGGAGACGACACACATGCTGAAGTTGTTGCTAAGATCATACGAAGGGAGGGTCGATCTGGAAGGTTCGAAAGACTTAAGCCTAGATCTGGAAAAAGAGTTGAAGATCCGTCAAAAGTAGATCCCCTCACTGGAAAGCCTTGGGCTAGGATGGTTTACAAATAAATATAAACTATAAATACAATATATTATTTCTTATATCTTTAAATATTAATAAATAGATAGGATTTAAATCTACATTTAAATTATATTTTATATGTACTTTATCTATAAATCTAATTAAAAAATATATTATTTGTTTATTTATAAAATGATTTGTAAAATGATTTATTTTTAATATATATTAGTAATTTAATAACTTTTAAGGCATTTTTATAAAACTAAACAAATAAAATAATAAATTTAAATCCAAACGTACTGTCATAACAAAATATTTAAATCCAAACAAACAAAATAATAAATTTAAATAAAAACATATTAGCGTAACAAAGTATTTGTAAACTTAAATCAAAACGTAATGAATTAGTAAATTTAATTCAAAATTTACATAAATTCAAAATTTATTAACGTAATGAAATAGTTTGATGGAAAAGTATAAAAAAATAAAATTACACAAATAGTTTAACCAATAAAATATAAATAAATAAACCTTTAATAAATAAATTGAATAAATAAAAAGATGCATAGCTTGACTAATTAAGTATATAAATAAAAATAGCTTTTAGTAAAGAAATATAGAATTATTTTATAATATAAATAGGTATAATTGATGATGATGATGATGATGATGATGATGATGAGAATAATAATAATAATAATATTATAAATAATAATAAATCAAATCATAATTTGTTAAGTTAATATTTCAAATTTAAAACCAAAAAGAAAACTTAAGAAAAGAGACCAAAATTGAAATTATCAAACTTGTAATTAAAAGAAGGGCAAAATCGTCGTTTTTAAAAAATTTAGAAACAGAAGGACCAATTCTGCAAGTAAAAAGTGGTTTAAGGGACCGCTACTGCAACTTTGAAAGTTGAGGGCCCGTTTCCATAATCTTGAACAAACCACAGGGACCATTTCTGTAATTTACTCTATTTTCAATAATCACTTTAGCAGTATAACATTGTTATTTTATTTGTAGTTTTCATAATAAATTTTCAAACTATTCCGTGTAGTACACGGGTAACATACTAGTATATAATAAAGGAGAACACAATTTGCCACGTGGCTTGACCACATTTCACCAAAAAAGATATATACAACATTATTATTTTTAATATAAAATAAAATAAAATAAAAGATAAATACAATTAGTTTTTTTAAATATCTATAAACATAAATAAATGCACCTTTATTATTTTTAATATAAATACAATTAATTTTTTCTAATATCTATAAATTTCACCAAAAATGATAAATATAACATTATTATAATTAATATAAAAATAAAATAAAAGATAAATACAATTAATTTTTTCTAATATCTATAAACATAAATAGATAAATACAACATTATTATTTTTAAATATAAAATAAAATAAAAGATAAATACAATTAATCTTTTCTAATATACATAAACATAAATAAATAATTAACCAGAAAAAATAAATAAACATTATAATTTTTAAAATAAAATATAAATACAATTATGAAAATAATTGAATTTTATTCACGTAATACATGAGACATAAACTAATATGATTATATTTTAAATTTTTTTGATCAAACCGTAGTTTTACTATCATCGCCTTTCTAATAACATGACGTATTTACCAACATCAACAACATAAACCTCAAAAGTAATACAAGAACGGTTTTTCTAAGTTCAAACCTCAATTTCAGTACATACATGAAACAATCGTCCTAATTTATAAGGAATAAACAGGATCCCATAATATAATATCTCCAAAAAAATACGGGATGATTTAACTTTTTTTTTTTAACTAGAACCATACAATCATTCATTCGACATCATAGTAGTCAAGTCTATGTCATAGGCGGATTACATCACAAGTAATAAATGTCATAATACATTATGTGACATCTAATGGTCATCTACCCGACCCAAAATAAACATGTGCACTAATGTATTATATAATCTTGCAAGCTTCACAAAATCTGCAATCCCTTGCGTTACTCGACATTCAGGCCATCGGGCCTTTACTTTTACATTAAAATAATTTTCCACACGGGGTAAGCATATAGCCTAACGAGTAGCATAGTTTAATAAATTAGGTAATAAAGAATGTCAATAAAACGAGATGAAGTAGTCACTTCCAGCAAGTGGAGAAGTAGTCATATAAGAGAGTAGTCACTCTCATCTTACTTTGTCACACGAAGTAACATCGCAATTATATATAACATAGCATGCATGTATGTGATGGTTAGTCACCTGACGTAAATTTCATGGCAATATCAACAATAATGATGCAACTTTGAAACAACAAAATAGTGATCAGAAATTGTAATATTAAAATATGTTACCTACAACACTAGCAAAACAAATTCGTCTACAAAGCCAACTGACCGACAATATAACGTCCCAAATGTCACACTTACATTTTAATTAATAGAAATTTTCCTTTATTGCATATCATTTTACTATGGACACGAAACTGTAGGTCCCAAAAGGTTTCCCAGGTATACTTAGATAAGCTGTAGAGGAGGGTGAATACAGTTAATCGTGAATCACACAAATTTTTCTCAATGCTTGTAAGTATATATTAACATTTGTTAAAATTACAAACATGTTTGGATTACAGATTGATTCAAACATAGATGACAGAATTGAACAACAGACTTTAACTATCTAAGACATACTCAAGCTAGTTACAAAGAAGTGGCTCGCTAAGATTCAATCACTATTTACACACAAGACACAGATTGATTAACTTTTGGAGACAGAACAGCTTAGACACACTATGCTAATTCACTCAAGTTGAACTGAACATGCATGCATGAAAAACACACTTTTCTTTGCACTCACGTTCTCTGTTTGTGAATATCTCACACAATTTCTCTTTCCTTGGAAGCTTCTCTTTTATACTTATTTACAGAATCCTAGTGAAGTTTTTTCATTGGTTGTAGAGAAAGCAGGAATATCTTGTAATGGGACAAATTTACTTTTCTGCACCAAGACAAATCTGTCAAAGTAGTTTTGTGTTCTTACTGCAGAATCTCTGTCTTTACATTTTTGTCTCTGTCGTCCTTAGCTTTACCTCAAAGTGGAATGTCAACTACAGACCTTTATTCTTCATTGTAAAGCCATTTTGGTATAAGAAATGGTCTGTTACCCATTTCAGATATCCTATTTGTCTTCATGTTTCAGAATAGCTTGAGCAGATGAATGACTATTTTGATTTTCCACTTTGTTTTGAATTTGTAGACTGATCTCAACGTTCAAAACTTTGCATGAAGATATGGAAACATAATCCATGAAGTGTTAAACCTGTTCACAAATAACAGAACACTTATTTGTGTCAAAATTGTTCAACAGATTTGGACAGCTTAGACATATTTAGTCAAACCTGTCCAACAGATATGGACAGTTTTGGCAAACTGGCAAGTTACAACTAATGCGACAGTGTAACACAGACTTGGACTGATTTTGCAAATCACTTATCAGGTTTGATCAAGGCATTAAGCCTTTATAATCTCAACTTGAGTGTATCAAACAGGTTTGATTAAAAATCTCTCCCTATGATATAGAGCAAGTTTGATTAAGGCATTTTTGTTCCTAACAATCTCCCCCTATTTGAATATTCAGTCTAAGGCTGACCCTATCAGTTATCACTATATACTTTTACATTACATATGCAGAAATGTAACATCCCTACTTTTCAATTACTTGTAATTGGCAATTTAAGACTCAATTATTGTATTAATGGATTAACATTTCAATTTAAGCAAATTTCGATCGCAATTTTTAAAAATGAGAAAAGATGAGGAGAAGTCCTCATCGTAGTTTTCTGAGCAAGCTAATAACAAAGAACCGGCATCGGAAGAATAAATAATAATTATCGATCGAAGTATTTTAAAAATAGCAATGATAATGAAAAATTATCATTGTTGTCTTTTGAGCGAGCATAATAATGAGAAACTGTAGGTCCCAAAAGGTTTTCCTAGTATATTGTTCTAAGCTGTAGAGGGGGGGGGGGTGAATACAGCTAATTAAAACGCAACACACTTTTCTCAATGTTTGTGTATATTATCAACAACTGTTAATTACAAACAAGCTTGAACTGCAGAATGGTTCAAACTGAGATGACAGATACAACAGATGTTTAACTAATCTAAGACACACTCAGACTAGGTATAATGAATACATTCTCTAAGATAGACTCACTATTTACAAGACACAGATGGACAGCTTGAATAAGAACAGCTTGGACACACGATACTGTTTTATTCAAGCAGAATTGCATGCATGAAAAACACACTTCTATGCACGATCTGAATTTCTCACTCTTGGTTGTCTCACATTCCTTCGAAGCTTCCTTTTATACTCTCACTGAGAATCTCAGTGAAGCTTCCTCATTGGACCAGGAGATAGTGGGATGTCTTTCCAAAAAGACAAAACAACTTTTCTGCACATTCTGATAAAGCAGACTTGTCTATACATGGCAGAATCTTTGTTTTTTTCTTTTTGTCTCTGTTGCAGAAGGCTTTAAGCAAAAGAGGAATGTCAACTTTGAACCTTTCATCTTCTGTTAAGGCCATTTTGATATAAGAAATGGTCTGTCACCCATTTCAAATATCCACTTTGTCTTCATGTAACAGAACATCGTAGGCAGTCTTTTGCAGCTTTTGTTTTCCACTTTGTCTTCGACTTTGTAAACTGATCTTGTAGTCCAAAACAATACATGAGGACATGGAAATATATTCCATAAAGTGTTTAGCCTGTTCACAAAGAACAGAACACTTAGAATTAGTCCAAGTTGCTCAACAGGATAGAGTAGGGATGGCAATCGTCACCCGATCCAATGATCATCCACCCGATCCAATCCATCATTGGTGGATATGGACGAAGTTAAATGGATGAATATCAGATATGGAGCGGATATGGATGAATATTGGATCGGATATGGACGAAGATTTCTCATCATGGGCAATATCCATTTACCCGATATTAATATTTTCTTAGATTTTTATGTTATGATAATATATAAATCTATATATGTGTGTGTAATCTTTATTGCACAATTAATTAATTAGATCTTAAAATGTAATAACTCATATTAATTTGTCATAACATTGTTTATGTATGGGAAGAAAATGAGCCAAAGACCAAAACTCATACCATTAGCTAATATAATCTTCTATTTAACTATCCTTTTTCTTGATAAACTCCATTAGACATCCTAACTTCAAAATTCCAAGTTCTAATTAGTTCGAACAATTTAGCCTTCAATTTCTAAAGTGCTCTCTATTCAAAAACCTAATGATTGGTGTTATAATATTTATAAAAAATTTATGTTTTGTTTGTATTTGTTTTGAAGTATATTTGGATTAATCTTTTATTTAAACCAAACTATGTATTGCCAGTGACGACAATTGTTAAAACAATGCACTATAGTAATTTAAAAAAAGTTTTTCTAATATCCAACGGACATCCACTTACCCGTTTCATCCAGTGGACATGGATATGGATGGATGAAATTAATTTGAATGGATATGGATATGGATGTGGATGATAAGAAACTTAATGGATATGGATATGGAGATGACTTCATCCAATCCATATACGATCCATTGCCATCCCTAGGATAGAGCAGCATAGATAGTTTATGTCCAGCCTGTTCAGCAGAAGAGAACAGCTTGGGCAATCTGCCTTAGTTGCAACAAATGCAACTGGGTTACAGCTTTGACTTATATTTCAAATCACTTTTCAGGTTTCAATAAGACATTAACAGGCTTTAAATTATTCCTTCAAGTGCATCAAACAGGTTTGATTAAAAATCTCCCCCTAAGATGTAAAACAGGTTTGACTGAGGCCTTTTTGTGCCTAACAATCTTCCCCTATTTGCAATAATCAGTCTAAGCTGATTCTTTCAATAATCACTATATATTTTTACTGTACACTTTGCTGAAATTACAACATTGAAGTAAAGTAAAGGATCAGTTTATATATACTGATTTTATTACAAATAACATATGTTCTTACAAGAGTACAACTAATATATAAATGTAGATTACAACTGATGTAAAAGAAAAATTACAACCAATGTAATAGAGTACAACTTATGTACATAAAGAAATTCAACATGTTGGACTGTAAATAGTAGGAGCAAGTAACGGCAATCCTGTCCAACTGATGGACAGCTTCCATTCTTCGTCTACTCAGCAGCAGATGGACCTCCAAGCTGTGGTGGTTCTACTTCTTCAAACATTTGATTGAAATGCTCCCTGGTTTCTTCAATTTCCTACATATCATTTCTTAGGAACATGAAGTTTGGATGTTGAAGTTCTCCTCTCTCATGGAACCCTTTGAGTTGTTCCCAGATAGCTGCTCTCCATCTTACAGATTTTTTATAGGAGTTGGCAAGTCTAAAAGCAATGAGCTGCTTAAGACCAACCTTGTGCAAATCTGATGCTCTCTGGAAACACTTTTTGTTTGATAGGGGATCTACAATAAATACCCCAAGCTGAGGTTCCTCTATCAGCTTGTCGAGCTCATGTTCCACTCCCCTAGGCAGGCTGTGATCTACTCCCTTGATCTCAACAGCTACATCACCTTGATCAATCATTATCAGGAGTTCTTCCAGCTCAGTATCCTAGCTTTCTCCTTCTCCTGGCCTTTATCTTGGGTTCAACCACTGAGGTACCCTTGATTTGTTCTTTTGTAATCAAGCCAAGATTCTTAACTCTTTCCATTAACGTGTTGACATATGCCCTGAAAGTCTTAGCAGTTTCAGACTTAGACTGGCTTAGGGCAACTGCCAATTCCACCCATTCTTTAAATCCCATTTGAGCAACATCAGTGTGTTCATATGCTTCAGTTCTGGACTTCAGCACCCATTTTGGTTATCTGCAGTTTCCACTGTTTGCCTTTCTTTGAAATGGGAACAACTTTGATAATTGTCTCATTTGCAAGCCTTCTGTTTGCAACATCAATAAACTTCTTCATTGCTAGGATGTCAAAGTGAATCTGGGCTCTTGCAGAGGAGGATGCTGGCTTAGACTTGGTCACAGAGACCTGAGCACCCTGTTCTTTCTCTCTTTCCTTCTCAACCACTGATTCTTTGGTAGCCTCTAGCAGTTTTCTTTGGATATCCAAGGAAGGCATTTCAACTTTTCTTGCCTCCTTGTATGCAAAGGCTTTTGCAGCTTTAGCAGAGGCTTCATCTTTCTTTAGCTTTTCAAAGGCTCGAAGCTGCTCTTCTTTATATTCATAATAGGTCTATATAGGAACACCCATTTGTTTGGCTCTAGCCTTGTCAAACTTCAGTTGAGTAGCTTTGAGGTAGTCAGGGTCTGCTAAGGCTTTCCTCTTTCCTTTAGCTGTTGCGGTTGGAACAGCCTCAGGTTCCTCTTCCTCTTCTTCTTCTGTTTGCTCCAGTATTAGATATCTCCTTCTGCTTGGCCTGTCCCCAGGAATGGATTTCTCCCCTTAGATGGAGCAGGGTTTGGAGATCCAGCCTGAGTAGGCGGAGCAACTTCAGTTGTTTGGGAGACATCCACAGTAGGAACTGTTTGTGAAACACCTGCTGCTTGTCCTATTGATGCTGATTTCTCCTTGGAAGGAGATGAAGATTTCTCCCCCTTAGACTTGGTCTTTGAGACAGATATTTTCTCCCCCTTTAAAGGAGATGACACATAGCCTTCAACAATGGGTTTTCCTGAAGAAACGAATTCAGCAGGTTGGGCAGCAGTTTTGGCATCAGGTTTGGAGCCAACAAGACTATGCACTAAGAAAGCCAAGTTGTCCTTTACCTCTGCAAATTGGGCAAGACAGGTTTGAAGAGAAGCAGAGTGCAAAGTAGCAAGAGCTAACAGCTGAGAGATGGCTTCCCTGTCAGAAGCTGTGAACAACAAACTTTGAAGTTGTGCAAGATTTAATTCAAGAGAATCTTGCATATCATCAAGGTTTGATGACACAGAATTTGACAGAGAGACTACTAAAGTGTTCAAGCTGGCCAACGTGGAAGGAAGAGTATTTGTGCAAGTGTTAAGGAGAGTTGACAACTGTTGGGAGATAGCTGTCAGAGAGGACACAGAGTCCTGTTGAGTAGAAATAATTGTGGAAAGGGTAGTGGAGAGTGTTTGCAGCTGTGCAGTGAGTGCAAGCAACTGTGAGGATTGGTCAGCTTGAGGAGGAGGGATTGGAAAGGAAGTCTTGAACAAATCAAAAAATCCTTTAAGTTGTGCAGACACAGAGTTTGATATTATAGAAGGTAGGGAGGTCATGGAGTTTTCTAAGGAACCAACTTTGTTGGTCAGCAAAGATAGCTGATCCTTCAAAGGAAGATCTTTGGGTGATGGAGGAGTATGTGTGGATTGTTTAGATTGGGTAGAGGGTGAAGAATGAGAATGTGATGGTGATGAGGCAGGTGTAAGAGGATTTGTTGGGAAGGCAGGGAGACTTTAGAGAGTAGTTCCATAGCCTGGGCGTATGTGAGATGGCCCAGCTTGGAAGGGTCAAGGAAACCTTCAGCAGTGGCTATAGCTGCATCATGAGGTGAAGAGGTAGAGGTTTGTGGCCTTTCAGATGCTGCTTGTGTTGCAACACCTTCATTAAGACCTGGGGTGGTTCCCTATGTAGTACCTTGGTTTATAGGTACCTCTTCATGGGGAGAGGGGATGTGCATTTTAACATCAGCAGTGGTGAAACCTGATGATGGAATTTGCATTTATGGAGTAGCCTCACCAGAAGCATGGTCCATTCCCGCAGGTTCATCAACTTGGGATGAGGGACCTTCAACAGCTATTGGGTGTACAACAGCTGCATCACTAGGAGCAGAAGTTGGAGGCTGATCTGCTGGATGGTCTGTTCCAGCAGCTTTGGCACCTCGTGCAGACTCAGATGGTGTAGTCGAAGTATGAAGTGGAGACTGTGTGGTCTCAGTGTGGAGTGGAGTGGACTCCTGTCTTTCAATAACCTCAGCCTGTTGGGAGGCTGGGATAGTGGATGTGGTAGTCTCCTTGTGTACAACTGGATCCTGTTGGGAGGAACCAGATGGTCTAGGCTGACTCTGGGTGAACTCTTTCTGGAGTGAAGCCTCCTCCAAATGTGCTGAACCTTCTCCCAAAATAGGGGAAGCTACATGGGTTGCTTCTTTTTCAATTGACTCCTGTTGAGAGGGGTCAGAGGGGCTAGTTTGGGATGATGGTTTCTTCCTAGCTAAGATTTTCTCCTTGAATATTGAGACATTGTGGGGGATTGAGGAGTAGCAGAGAGTTTTATTTGGACTGGTGGTGAGACTGGGTCAGAAACAGGGGGGTTAACATGTTTCATGGTCTTAGGTGCCACAGAGGCACCAACCACAAAGGCTTCAGGTTCAACAAATGAACCAGGGTGAGAAGTCTGCTCCCCCTCAGCCACTGACGCTGATGGGGCAGACTTTGACTTAACTGTTTTAGCTTTCTTGAGGACAGGCTCAGCTTCAGTCGATTCCAGGCCCTTTTGATCACCTTGGGCCTGGATTTGGATTTTCTCTTGGGAGCAGCCACTGGATCCACCCTCACAGCAGAGGGTCCTTCCACCAAACCAAGTAACCTCTTCATTGGGGTAGAGAGAGGAGGTTCATTGGGAAGAACTGGAGTGTAGAAAACTCTATTCCCAATGACAGGGAATGCAACAGTATTTAACAGGGGCTGAGAGTTGTAGAGTTGCTTACCACAAATGTTTGAATATGAGGCTCAGAAACCTTGGATATCTGACAGCAGCTGGGCTAGTTTCCTGCTATACCAAGTTCCGCATATTCACAAAATCCAACGAGCCATGTTCAGAGTAGTCCCATCCACAAGCTGTAGGACTATGGGGATTTCATCTCTGCTAAGCTGGTCAAATGAACCAACTTTGCTGCTAAAGCACATCACCACTAAGGCAAATAGGAAGCTGTATGTAGGTGATAAATCCCTTTTAAACAGAGTGGCTCCAACTTTGGGTTCTGCTACACCACAGAAGCGTAGCGGATTGCCCATCTGATCATTCTCAGGTTGTGGCTGCTCGTATGTGTCAACAACATGGAGATGAAGAACTTCCCTGAGAAGAATAGTGGTTATCTCAATGGTCTGAGTCCCATTGAGGATGGTTCCCCTGATGGTTTTGGTTGATGGGTCATACGCACAGGTGTACCAAACACTATCTCCTGGTACAGGACACCAGGAGATGCAGTCATAGCATAATGTAGGGGGTGAACTTGAAGAAACTCCACCATGTTTTCATAACCTTTACCCACGTAGTTTTTGGGAATGGTTAAGTTGGCAATATAGTTAGTGAGTTTCAAAGTGAGCATCGTGGTGATTGAGGGATGTTTTTCAACATCATCTCCAACGAACATTGGAAGCAGGGGGTTGTTTTGGTGAGCCTTTTGAGAGTAGTGATTTGAAGGATACTGGACACTTAGTCGATTTAGGGTTCTTCGGATAGTTATGGAAGCAGTAGAGAAGAACAAGATGATGAAACAGTGAAAGGAGGTATTTATAGGATTTGAATGTGAGTGAGTAGGAGAGAGAAAGGTTTGGGCGGTTGATTTGAAATGTTCTTTAACGGAAAATGGAACGGTTTGCCATGTCAGAACGGTTGTCAGACCACTTGAACCTTTTTAGCTACTAACACACGTTAGCAAATATTATCCGCAGGTAATTAAGTTAAATAAATACAGAAATTAAGTACCTTAATTATGAAGAAAGGTAATTAAAACTGATGTTATAAGCTGTTGTTCAAACCTGTGATGATCATGTTTCATCATAAGCTGTACATTCAACCTGTGCAGCGATATGAGAACAGGTTTCTGTTCAATAGCTGATCAGGTTACAATACAATGTCTTGTATGACAGATTGAGAGAGTGAGCAGGTTGGAGGTTTGTTCAACAGAACAGGTTTGAAGTTAACACTTATTTTGTCAAACCTGTTATACATCCAAGCTATCCAAGTTTTCAGAAATTGGCTAAGTATAGAACATGCAGAGCCTCTTATGTCTAAGCTGTTCTGAGAAACTTGTGCAGTTTGAGACATACGATATCTTAGAGTATCAATGACACTTAGTCACTTTTATTTAACATGCCCAGCTTGCTTACAAGGTAATTAAACTATTTTCATCAATAGGCTTGGTGAAAATATCTGCAAGCTGTTCATCTGTGGAATTAATGCTTACCTCCACATTACCTTTCTAGATGTGATCTCTGATAAAGTGGTGTCTGACTTCTATATGCTTTGTTCTGGAATGAAACATTGGATCGCTGGAGATAGCTATGACACTTGTATTGTCACACAGAATAGGAGTTTTCCTATATACAAGCCCATAGTATCTACCCACAGCAGCTTCCAGCAGCAATATACTCAGCTTCAGCAGTAGAAGTAGAAACTGAGTTCTGTTTCTTGCTACACCAACTGATCAACTTACCACCAAGGGGTTGACAACCACCTGTTGTGGCTTTCCTGTCTAACCTGCAGCCTGCAAAATCAGAATCTGAATAACCTGTTAGTTCAAGACTTGAGTCTTTAGGATACCAAAGACCCAAACCTGGTGTACCCTTAAGGTATCTGAAGATTCTTTTTACAGCGGCTAGATGTGATTCCTTAGGATCAGCTTGAAACCTAGCACATAAACATGTAGCAAACATAATATCTGGTCTACTAGCAGTTAAATATAGCAAGCTCCCGATCATACCTCTGTAAGCTGTTACTGAAACAGCTTTGCCACTGGCATCAGCATCCAATTTTACATTGGTTGCCACTTGGGTTTTGATTGGAGAACTTTGATCAAATTTAATCTTTTTCAAAAGATCTAAAGTGTACTTTCTTTGATTTATGAAAATATCATTTGAGGTTTGTTTAACCTGTAATCCTAGAAAGAACGTAAGTTCACCCATCATACTCATTTCATATTTTCATTTCATGAGTAGTGAAAAGTTCTTGCATAACTGCTCATTGGTAGAACTAAATATTATGTCATCCACATAGATTTGAACAAGCATAATATCAGACTTCGCTTTCTTTATGAACAATGTGGTATCCACTTTACATCTGGAATAACCATTGCTCATAAGGAAATCAGTTAGAGTGTCATACCAGGCTCTAGGGGCTTGTTTTAGACCATAGAGGGCTTTGTCCAACTTACAGACAAAACCTGGATGATGTTCATTTTCAAAACCCGGAGGTTGCTTGACATATACTTCTTCTTGCAGCTTGCCATTTAATAATGCACTCTTGACATCCATTTGAAATACCTTCATGCTCTTGTGGGCAGCATAGGCTAGAAACAAATGAATTGCTTCTAACCTGGCTACTGGAGCAAATGTTTCATCATAATCAATGCCTTCTTCTTGTCTGTAGCCTTGAGCAACTAGTCTTGCCTTATTTCTAATCACATGACCTTGCTCATCCATTTTGTTCCTGAAAACCCATTTGGTGCCAATTATGGTTTTGCCTTTAGGAGTAGGGACCAGCTTCGATACTTTGTTTCTCTCAAACTAATTGAGCTCTTCTTGCATGGCCGTGATTCAATTGACATCTTTTAGTGCTTCATCCACTTTCTTAGGCTCCATTAGGGGCACAAAGCTAGAAAACATACAAAAGTTTCCTAAGCTGCCCCATCTTGTTTATACCCGTTTGTTGATGTCACTAATTATTTGATCATTGGGGTGAAACCTGATCCACTTAGGATCATGTCTCAATGAAGATTCCCCTGCATCATTTTCATCTCCAACAGGTCCTGTTGAACAGCTTTCAAGATTTTCAGACACACTGTTATCTTAGCCTGTTCACCTGTTGAACATGAATCTCCATTGTTGAATACATCAGCAGAAGATCCAGGGAAATCAACATTGATTTGTTCAGGACATGGTGTATTAATTATGTCAGTACACTTATTCACACAGGGTGTATCAACATAGCCATCATCATGTCCATTGTGGTTAACAGGTTCCACTCTAGGTGTAGTGGAAGCTTTTGAGTCCTTTTCTTCATTGATGGAATGCATGAGATCATTAAGGCTGAATTCTCCTGAAACTGATTCAGGAACAGCTTTGGTGGAAGCACTCCTAGACTCCTCAAAGGTGACATTGATAGATTCAGCTATCACCTTTCTTTTGTAGTTGTATACTTTGTAGTCTTTAGAGATAGCAGAATATCCAACAAACACACCTTCATCAGCTTTGGGTTCAAATTTTCCAGCTGGTCTCTCTGATTCAGAATGAAGCAGGGACATCCAAACACATGGAAATAACTAATATTTGGCCTTCTCCCTTTGACTAACTCATAGGGAGTCTTGTTGAACCTTTTCACCACTAAGGATCTGTTTTGAGTGAAGCAGGCAGTGTTGATAGCTTCAGCCCAAAATGATGAAGGTAAACCTGATGCACACAACATGGTTCTTGCAGCTTCAGTGAGAGCTCTGTTTCTCCTTTCAGCAACTCCATTTTGTTGTGGAATTCTTACAGCTGAAAAGTTTTGTGAGATCCCTCTTTCTTCACAGAAGTCCTCAAGAGTACTGTTTCTGAATTCAGTACCATGATCACTTCTAAGCTGCTTAACTTGAGCAGAGTTCAACATCTCTATATTTTTTATAAACCCAATAATTTCTCTCGCAGCCTCTCCTTCGCTCTTCAAAAAGATCATCCATGTAAACCTGGAGAACTCATCAACCTAGACTTGGGACACTGACTGGTCCAAACAAGTCCATGTGGATTAAGAATAGAGAAGTATCAATAGGAAAATTATGCTTGGATTTAAAAGACGTTTTTCTCTGCTTGCCTCTCTCACAAGCTGTGCAGAGTTTATCCTTAACAAAGGTTATAGAAGGCAAACCTGTTACCAACTCTTTCATATAGAGTTTGTTGAAATTCTTGAAGTTCAGGTGTGATAGCCTGTTGTGCCATAACCAGTTCAGGTCTGCATTGCTTCTGGAGATAAAGCAGGTTTCAGTTGTGGGATCAGCAGATTTCATGTCCACAAGATATACACCTTTATTCCTTTGTGCACACAACACAACTTTGCCTTGGGAATCCAATATGTAACCCAGGTGCTCATAAAAAATGACCTTGTAGCCAACATCACACAGTTGACTTACGCTTACAAGATTGTGTTCCAGCCCAGACACATAGGCTACTCTTTTGAATATAGCAGCACCAGCTTAAAGGGTTCCATATCCTTCTGTGGATCCCTGAACATTATCACCAAAGGTGACTTTCGGCCCTTTTTCAGGCCTGAGATCACTGAGCAGATCCTTGCAACCTGTCATATGGCCTGAGCAGCCGCTGTCCAAGTACCAAACCTGGGATGGTTGTTTAACATGCAGGGTGTGATGGGAAAATATTAGTTATTTTTAGGGGAACTCGTCATAGGGATGAATTCTCCTTCTTCATCAACATTTGTTGATGGACCAGTAAGATCAACACTAATATTTCCTATTTGGATAGTATCAGCTTGGATACTATCCTCATTGACCATGTTACTTCCAACAATGCTGGTTTTTGCAATGTTGGAACTAGCAGTGTCAGCAGGCCCCATGTCCTCAGTTTCAGGACAGTCCTTTGCCATTTGTGTCTTTTTATAACATTTTCTCTTTTTAGTCTTTTTGGAAGAAGTACTTCCAGAAACACATTCTGAAACATTTTTGTTGAACTTCTCAGCAGGTTTAGCAAACTTATTACTATTTTTAGAAGAAACAACAGTTTGAGTAGAAGGCACAACAGTAACAGCTTTACCTGTATCCTCTTTCCTCTTTTTAGGAGGACAGATATCAAATATAGGAAGTTTGATTGGCTTTTGACCTTCCACAGGTTTGGAAAACTTATTCCCAACTTTCTCAGGTTGAGCAATGGCTTTGCCTTTGCCCTTTGTGAGATGTGATGGATGTTGCCTATCAACATAATCACTACTTTTGGTTTTGAAAGACTTACCTTCATTTATAACCAATTTTTCACTATGATTTAAAAACTTATTTGAAATCACAGCAGATTTACTTTCAACATGAGACTTACCCTTGTTGAAAGTAGGCTGCTTACCTTTTGAAAACTTTTTCTCAAAATGTTAATCATCAAAAGGATTAACAGGTCTCTTACCACCAGCTTTAGACACAGAACCTGTCTTGTTAACAGGTTTAGTGTCCGAAGCTGTAGCTTGAACTTGTTTCCCTTCTTTTGGTTGTGTGAACCAGCCGAGCACTTAGCAGACTGATTTGATGGAGGACACATTCCATCATCAATTTTTAGAGCTTTTTCACCCAAGCTGTCAGTGTTTTGAGGCCTGACAAACCTATTTGTTGAGACTAGCTTACCATTTACTTTCTGAATGAAAGTACTTGGAAGCTCACCAAGAGTGGATAAGTCTTTTTCCATATTATTTATCTCAACAATTGAAGCTGCTTTATCAAGATCCCCTCCAAGATAGGCTTGGATTTGAGCAGGAATCTGTTGACTGATACAATGATTGACTTTTTGTGCAAATTGGCACCAAGAGTCAACAATCTTTTGAAGCTTGGCATGCTTTGTGTCTATTTCTCTCTTTTCTTCTAATAAAATGGATTGATGTGTTTTAATTCATCAAGTTCAGTTTCCAACTTATGGAAGCTGTCCAGTTTACTAGTTTTTATTTCAAGATGAGTTTTCAGCTTGGAGATTTCAGACAACAAAACAATATGCTTCTCAATAGCAGCTTTTAGATCAACAAGCAAATATTCAAACATTTTAACTTTTTCATCAGAACTGTAATCCATAAAATTTTGTACCTTATACATCATTGTTGGGTTCCAGTTCTCCAAGCTGCTGAGAGCCTCAGCTTCAGCCAGGTCTTGTCTTGTTGAAGTTGCTTGTTGATGGGACATCAGTGTTGGCCATTAGACAATTGTTATCTTCTTCATCTGATGATGTATCAGATTCCTCCCAATCACATGTCTCAACCATGAGTCCCTTTTGCTTGTTGGAAGCCACTGAGTCCTCTAACTTTCTCAGCTTAGCCATGGCCATTAGGTACTTAACCCTGTAGCCATCGTCCTTGTTTGTCTTGTATGGTTTGGAAGATGAGCCAACAGCTTTAGACACACAGTCAGCAGCTATATGGCCTGTTTTGCCACATTTAAAGCACTTAGCCTTAGTTTTGTCAAATGCCTTCTTTTTGATGGCACCTGACTTCATTTGCAGCATTTTTCCACCAGACCTCTTCTTATTGAATTTTCTGACAAGCATTGCAATCATTTGCTCATCATCTAATTTAGCAAGATCTTCACAGTCTTCCTCCTCAGACACCTCTTCCATTTCATCCTCAGCCTGTTGATCAGCTTGTGTGAACACATCACACATCTAACCAGCAAGTTGTCTCACGCTGGCCACTAAGGTAGCACCTCTTTTGGACATTTCTAAGGCATTTCTTTTCTGTTGCCTTGACTGCTCATCATTCAGTAAGGACCCATACAGATTTACTAGGTCCATACCTTTGATGGTGCCTGAGTTTCTTAGGATAGAAGAGAAATAATTCCATTCCTCAGGCAGAATATCCAAGAACTTGTTTACCAGAGTTAGGCTGTCCTTGGTGATCCCAACAGCTTTGAGATCATTAATTAGAGCAGTGAATCTGGTATAGGTTTCAGTGAGAGACTCCTTTGGCTTTGCAAAGAAGAGTTCATACTGTTTAACAAGATTGTTGATCCTCTTATCTAGTGTGATAGTGGGACCATCATTAACGGTACACAAAGTATCCCACATTTCCTTTGCAGTCTTCATTTTCACAAACTATTTGAACACATTGCTGAAATATTATTTTGTTGATGAATTCAAAGTCTAGGGTATATTTTGTAATTTTTTCATAGTTGTAAAAAGTATAAGTAGATAGTTGACTTTGTAATAGAATCAACAGATCTGGCATTTAGTTTTTGAATACGCACGGAATTCCAGAGATCTAGGGCTACAGTTCTCATTTTCCTTTGTAATCGAATTTGTGATTAATTCAAGCATTTGGTTAGTGTTCCTGATCTTGTTCTTATTAATTGTATTGATTGATTGATTGATATATAGGATTCTCAATTCATAATTGGTATCAGAGCTCTTAGGGTGATTTTTGATTGAGATTGAATTTATTTTTCGAACACTGTTCTTGAGCAAGTTTATCGAAAAACAAAAAAATCAACAGGGGTTTTAATCCTGTTGATTGTTGAATCTGAAATTTAGATCGAAGGAAGAGGATTGGAAAACGATTGAATTGACCATATTTTTGTTTTGATTCATCAAACACAGAAAAAGATCTGTTGATTTTTCAGAAATTTTGAAAAACCAAAAGTTCTTCACCGTTTCATTGAAAAAGTCACTTTTAGATCTGTTTTTGGACGAAATACATCATAAATAGTGTTTGAAGTCAGAATCCCTACCTTCGATATCAATTTGGTTGAAAATAGCTCAGTTTTACAAATTAGATTGAATTTAAGACTTGAAAATTTGAAAAATAAAGAAACTCGGGTTATATACTGTTTTTAAGCAAATCGAGTTGACTGCATTCACCATTTGAGTTGATTTCAAGCTTAAATCGAGTTGACTTTAGTGTCAATCGAGTTGAACTTGTATTTCAATCGAGTTGTGTCTACTTCGAGTTGGTAGTGCATTTCATTCGAGTTGAACTTACATTCTATTCGAGTTGAACTCAGTTCAATTCGAGTTGATCAAGTTCAAAGGAAAGAATATTCAAGTTGCACATATACTCATTCGAGTTACACTTAGTTTAATTCGAGTTGCACATATTTTAATTCGAGTTGCACTCAGTGTAATTCGAGTTGCACAACTGAATCAATCGAGTTGCACATAGAACCAATTGAGTTACACATATAATCAATCGAGTTTCAATCCCTATTGATCCGAGTTTTATTCTAACTGAATCGAGTTGAGTCTCTACTTAATTCGAGTTGCTTACTTCTTCTAACAAGTTCATTTGTTATAGATTCGAGTTGATAATACATTTGTTCGAGTTTCATTCATTCATTAATCGAGTTGATCAACTCTTCATTCGAGTTTCATTCAACATTCTTTCAAGCTTGATCAATTTTCAGTAATTGATCAACTGTTTCAATTTCAATCAAATATCATTCGATCTTGGAAAGTTTCCTATCTATCAGTCATCATGTCAAAAGACGCACTTGCCATGGGATCAGAGACGAAACCTCCGATTCTCTATCAGGGAAAATACGTACAATGGAGGGAAAGGTTTTTGGAATTTATTAGTTTCCATAATCTTTCGGAAGAAATGCTAAAATCCTTAACGGACGGACCAGCTGTGTTCATGGAGACAATCCCTGGTGTACCCACTGGAAGTCCCCCAATTCCACCAAGAACTGTTGAGGTTACAAACTTAACTGAGACACAGAAAAGAAGAAAATTAGGGGACAAAACAGCTAGGAAGTTGTTACTGATCTCAAACCCTAATGACATCTATACATGTCTTACAAACACAAAGACCGCCAAATCCATCTGGGATGAGGTGTGCAAGCTAATGAGGGGATCCGACATGGCTGCAACCAATAGAGCAAGGAACAGTCTGATGACTTTCGAGAATTTTAGAGCACGAGAAGGAGAATTACTAGAAAACACTTACTTGCGGTTTGTCAGTCTGGTAAGTGAGATGAAAAGAAACGGGGTTACAAAGTCCAATCTAGATATTAATGTCAAGTTCTTAAACGTACTTAACCTAGAATGGGAAAAGTATGCGATGATTATCCAACAGACGAAAGACATTGAAGAGATGGACTTCCACATGATTTTTGAAAACCTCAATAACTATCAAGAGGTTGTTTTGAGGAAAATATGTGGCAAAAAGAAAGCCGAGAAAGACACCGTTGACCCTTTGGCTTTATTGGCAGAAAAGAAATATAAGTATAAGCTGAAAAAGGAGAAACGGGCAGTCATTAGCAGTAGCTCTTCCGAATCAGACACAGCAGATTCATCCGCTGATTCCGAGATAGAATAGATGAAAAAGCAGATGGCCTTACTTACTAAGGAATTCCAAAAGAAATTCCATCGTAAGCCAACCAACAACAAAATGCGCTACATGACTAGCTCAAGGAAGTTTGAAAAGAAGGAGAAATATGAAAAATCTGGTGAGAGCAGTGGCAGGAAAGCTGAAAAATATGAAAAATCTGATAAATCAGCCAAGAAAGAAACAGATCAAAAGTGCTACAATTGTGGAAAACCAGGACACATTGCTCGTGAGTGCAGAATGCCAGTAGTCAAAAACTCTGACTACTACACAAGAAAAGCTCTCCTAGCCAAAGAAAAGGAAGCTGGAAAAGCCCTTATGGCAGAGGATGATCATTGGCTACAGTTATCAGAGGATGAAGACATATTGGATGAGGATGCTCATATCTGCTTGAAATCAGAAGTCTTCAATGAATCAGAATTGAGTGAGTCAGCTATGATAGCAGAAGATGAGGTATGGGTTGGGCTAACGAACGAAGAAAATGAGGAAAAGCAAGAGTCTGATGAGGAAGTGACTCAAGAATTCGCGTTGATGGCAACAGGAAAAGTTGGGTGCAGCAATGACAAAGAGACTGATGAATCAGAGTCAGAAAAATCAGACAGTTCAGAAACACCATAGGTAAATTCTAACTCTGACTCTGAAAATGATGATTTCTGTTTGCTTGAAGAAAAATTAACACAAATGGCCTTTATACTAAAGAAATTTGAAAAATCATTAAAGGCTGAAAAGAAACATGCAAACTCCTTGGAAAACAAGTTACGTAATGAACATGCATTAGTATTAGATTTTTTCGAAGATAAAGCATTGGCATTACGAGCAGTTTCAGATTTTCAAGACAAATCAAATGAATTTCAAAGCAAAATCCAATAACTTAATAACAATATATCTGACCTACAAGAAAAACTGAGTTTGCCAGAATTAGAGGCTTCAAATTTTTCTGTAAATATCATGCCATTTTTGAAGAAAGAACAAAACTTTATGAGAAAATAAAGAAAATGGAAGATGAATTTATCAAAAGAGGTCAAACAGATCAAACTATCTATTTAAATCAACCAAAAGACACAGAAGTTTACAATTCAAAATCTGGTATTGGTTCGGAAAATCCTAAATATATGAAAAAGGCTATCTAAAATTCACCGACTTTATATGATGTCAGATATATGAATCTAGGATTAAAAATGACTTTTATGAAAGCATCAGATGAGGTAGAATCTAGTGAAGAATCAAAAAGATTAAGATCAGATAAAATGCAAAATTCTGTAGACTATAACAAAATAAATGAATCAAATAATAATATTGACATTAAAGAGGAGTATATTCAGACATATTCTGAAAAGGATTTATCTGAATCTACTACTCAATCTCAAAAGTTATATTTACCATTTTCAATTCTTGAAAAGGTAAACACTGATCTCGAATTGAAAATCAAAAATTTTGAGACAGAAAATCAAACTCTTAAGGCTGAACTTAAAAATTCTGGAACAGAAGTTACAAAATCAGCCTAAGAACAAAATATTATCAGATCCATTATCTTCAACTTCACTGGATTCTATCAAATCTAAAACAGAGTTTGATCTGTATATGAACTCTGATTTCAATTCATTAGAAGAGATGTTTGTTAAAATTGATGAATTTGTAAAACCTTTATATAACAAACAATCTGATGATTATAAAGAACCTGTTAGAATTCTGCAAAGAATTTCTACAGATTCAAAGAAATCATCTGAAAATTCACCAAGTTTACAACAAAAGAAGGAGAAAACAAAAGTTACTTCTGATACTCCGAAATTTGAAAAAGGTGAATCATCTTCTACAAAGGACTCAATTGCACTCAAAGTCCAAACTTCAAAAGGTAAGAAACCTTTACAGAAGAAACAAGTTTCTAAGATCACTAATTCTCATGTTTCTTCTATGTCAGATTATATTGTGAACGGTTCTCGGAAGCAAGTATGGCGAAAGAAGCAGAGAGAAAAGAAAAACCAGAATATAAAACAAGAGTGACGAGTGAAGGAAAATATTGTTACAGATAGAAATAGCAAATTTGAAAATTCTGTCTGTAATAATGAATTTGCTGATAAATCTTCTATCAAATTCTCTCGAACTGATTTAATTGCTTTGAATTCTGTTTCATGTAAATCCTTGCTTGTAAAATCTGATAAGCTTGTATGGCAACCTAAGAAAAAGGACCTATTTTTCAAACAGAAAAAGGTTCCACAGCATAATCTTTCAAAAACAGTTCTGCCGCGAATTGTACAAAATTGGATACCAAAAAGAACTGTTAAAAAGTGGGTACCTAAGTCATCATCAACTGTTAAAATAAAAGACATATCTGATGAGAAAAAGCATCATCAACTGCATGACTTACCAAAATCAAAAGTACCCAACTATAAGTGGGTACCTCATGTGCTATTTCGTCTTATAGGTAAATCAAGTATGGTATCTTGACTCCGGATGCTCGAAGCACATGACCGGACAAAGAGAAACACTCACTAACTTTGTAGAAAAGTTCTATGGGACGGTCACATTTGGGAACGATCAGTTTTGTCCGATCAAAGGTTATGGGAGTCTTGCATACGATAAAATTACCATTTAAAAGCTCTTCTATGTTGACGGTCTTGGTCACAACTTGTTTAGCATTGGAAAGTTTTGCGATAAAGGATTGGAAGTCAACTTCAAAGCTAATCGGTGCAGCATTCGATCTGGAGAAGGAAAAGAAATCCTTGCAGGACACAGGAAAACCAACTTGTACTCCATTGACCTAGTCTCCATTAATCTGAAAAAGGATGTCTGCTTACTGTCAAAAGCTACATCTAAAACAGCTTGGCTATGGCATCGTCGTCTTTCACATCTGAACTTTAACGAATTAACCACCCTAGCAAAAGGCGGGTTAGTTAAAGGGCTACCAACTCTCAAATTTCAAAAGGAGCAGTTGTGCGCCGCTTGTGAAAAAGGAAAGATGACTAGAGCTTCACATAAGTCCAAATCTGCACACTCTTTAACGAGAGCACTAGAACTGTTACATATGGATCTGTGTGGACCAATGAGAGTACAAAGTATAAACAAGAAAAGATATGTATTGGTAATAGTCGACGACTACTCACGATACATATGGGTTTTCTTTCTGCGGTCCAAATCTGATGCTACCGAAATCATTATAGACTTCATCCGAAGAATTCAAGTAAAGTTGCAGCTTTCAGTTCAGACTATCAGATCAGATAATGGCACAAAATTCAAGAACAAAACTCTTGAATCATTTTTGAATTCTCTAGGAATCTCACATCAATATTCAGCTGCTCGTACTCCACAACAGAATGGTGTCGTTGAACGAAGAAATCGGACACTAGTGGAATCAGCAAGAACGATGCTGGCATACTCCAACCTTCCATTATTCTTATGGGCTGAAGCTATTGCAACAGCTTGTTTCACGCAGAATCGATCAATTATCAATAAACGATTCGGAAAGACTCCGTATGAGCTTATAAACAAACGGATACCTAATGTTAAATTTTTCCATGTCTTTGGATGCAGATGCTTCATATTAAATGACAAAGACAACCTTGGAAAGTTTGATCAAAAAGCTGATGAAGGAATTTTCATAGGATATTCGAAGGAGTCAGTAGCTTTCCGGGTCTACAACAAGCGGACCAAGACAGTCAATGAAAGCGTCAACGTTAAATTTGATGAAGGAGTGGTAATGGCTTCTAAACATAACAGTTCAGGACCTGAACATAAGAAGCCGACTTCTATGGAGTCAACTGAAAAGAGTGCAGAAAATTCAGATTTAAATAAACTCTTTGAGAATTTCTATGAAGACTACTTTGAGAAGCCCAAAACTAATGTTTTAAATTTGGTGCCTGACAGGATTACTGAAGATCCCATCATAGTCTCGGATCATTCTCATCAACAAATATCAGAAGAAACTGGAGAAGCTTCGACAACAGATGTGCACTTGCCAACTAAAAGTGTACAACCTATTCAACCTCTAGAATCTTCTAAAACCCACTTAACATCTGAACACTCAGAAAGTCCTATCTCAGATAACTTACCATCTACATCTGAAGCCAACCCCCGACTTCCCTATTCAGATATAAATCCCAATCAAGACCACATTCAACCGTATCCACATACTTTCAAGTGGACTAGAAATCACCCAACAGAAAATATCATTGGTGATCCTTGTGCTTCAGTCCAAACCAGAAGAGCCATAATAAACGAGTGCTTATTTTCCAATTTTCTCAGCAAAATTGAGCCGAAGAATGTAAAAGAAGCTCTTCTGGATGCTGATTGGATTGTCGCAATGCAAGAAGAACTGAATCAGTTCAAACGGTTGAAGGTCTGGAGACTGGTAGAGCGACTTAAAGATAAATCTATCATTGGCACGAAGTGGATCTTTAAGAATAAGAAGGATGGACATGGAGTTATCATTCGTAACAAAGCACGACTCGTTGCCAAAGGATACAGTCAACAAGAAGGGATCGACTATGATGAGATGTTTGCTCCAGTTGCAAGAATAGAAGCAATTAGGATGTTTCTAGCATTTGCTGCTCATAAAAACTTCAATGTTTATCAAATGGATGTTAAAACTGTATTTTTAAACGGGGAATTAACTGATGAAGTATATACATATCAGGCTGAAGGATTTACTGATCCATCAAAACCTGATCATGTATATATTTGAGACAAATCACTGTATGGCCTTAAACAAGCACCGCGTGCTTGGTATGATGCACTTTCAACATACTTGTTGAAATGTGGATTCAACAAAGGTGCAGTTGATACTACCCTATTTATAAAACGGCAGGGGCCAGATATTAAAGGAATACAAATATATGTAGACGATATAATATTTGGGTCTATAAATCCTGAATTTGTAAGAAATTCGCTTTCTTAATGTCCCATAAATTCGAAATGAGCATGATGGGAGAAATAATTTTTTTCTTAGGTTTACAAGTTAAACAATTGACTGATGATATTTTTTTAAATCAGTCTAAATATATTCAAGACATGTTAAAGAAATTTAACACGGTCACCAGTATTCCTATGAAAACTCCCATGGCTCCAGATTCAAAATCCAAACTCGATGAGGACAATTCAGGGAAACCTGTAGATGTAACTCATTATCGAGGAATAATTGGGTCATTAATGTATTTAACCGCTAGTAGACCTGATATTATGTTTGCTACATGTGTTTGTGCTAGATATCAGGCAAAGCCAAAAGAAGCACATTTAACTGCTGCTAAAAGAATTTTAAGATATCTGAAGGGAACACCAAACCTTGGTTTGTGGTATCCCAGAGAATCTTCATTCAATTTAACTGCTTTTTCTGATGCTGATCACGCAGGTGATAAGATGGACAGAAAAAGTACGTCAGGTGCAGTTCAATTCTTAGGTGACAAACCCATATACTGGTCATCCAAGAAACAACACTGTGTTTCATTGTCTACAGCTGAAGCAGAATATGTTGCCGTTTCATCATGCTGTTCTCAGGTGTTGTGGATGAAGAGTCAACTGCGAGACTACGGGTTTACAACACAAAAGATTCCGATATATTATGATTCTCAGAGCGCAATTGCTATTGCATCAAATCCTGTGCAACACTCAAAAACAAAACACATAGACATCCGGTATCACTTTATTAAAGATCACGTTGAAAATGGGAATATAGAATTATACTTTGTTCCTACTGAATATCAACTAGCTGATATGTTTACCAAAGCATTAGATGAAAAAAGATTTAATTTTTTGGCATACAAATTGGGTATGTTGAATCGTTAGATTTAACAATTCAGTAGTTACAATTTATAATTCTAAATTTACATTTTTTCTATATTGATTCTCATCTGATGTTAAATTCATGAATTTTAAAAGTTTAAATTTTTCAGAATTTAACAGATCTGGATTGTCATGTGCAGGGGGAGCAGAAAATAATTCTATCTGATTTTGTGAAAATCTGATAAGATTTATCTGATATTTTGTAGGGGGAGCTGACTTAAAAAAATTCTATATAAATCTGAGGGGGAGCTGCATTCCAAACTTCAAGGGGGAGCATTTTATGTTTTTACAATATTCAATTTTTTTCTGTTTTGTTTTGTATTTTGTTTGTTTTTTTTTAGTTAAATTTTTTTTTTGTTTTGTGTTTTTGTTTATGTTTGTTTTAATTTTCTTAGTTTCATTTTATGTGAAAGTATATTTTTTTTTGAGTTATCAAATTTTTTTTAGTTTCTTTTACATTTGTTTTTGTTTAGGTTTTCATTTTTTTTGGAAGGAATTTTGGGTTTCAAATAAATGGGCTTATGATTGGTGAATGTGGACCGGGTAATGTCAATTTTGAAATTCAAATATGGGCCGGGTAATGTCATTTTTGAAATTCAAATATGGGCCGGGTATTTTCAAAATTTTGAAATTCAACTATAAAGTTGAATTTCGAATTTCAAATTACACTTTTTCGGTTCAAAGCTACTGTTCACCGTCTTCCTCCCACAAACCCTTCCTTCATTACTAAGAAACCTCAAAAACAATCATATTTTCGATTATTTCAGAGTTAATAGCAACAAATAGTGAGGTTTCTTTCTAGTTTCGGTATCTTATTTCAGTTTAGGCATGTTCTAATCTGTTCTGTGTATATGTGTTCGTATGTACATATATATGTGTTCATGGGTTTTCAAAATTTGTGTTTGATAAACTGAAATTAAATGTGTGTTGGTTTGCGGTTCATACATCTGAACTTGAATCTTAAATTTCATGGATCAATTTAACACACACTAATAGCAATTTGAATTTTGAGTTCAAAATGTTTCGAGTTCATACTTTACTGATTTTTGGATTTTTAACAACCAAGTTGTTGTTTTTAGACAAAGTTCAGTAAAACAAAATTGTTTGAAATTGTTTTTCGAGTGGGGGTCAAGTTTTAAATCACTGAAAAAGTCCTTGGAATTAAAATTTTGAAATTCAGTGCAAGGACTTGGAAAATAATATCAAAGAACACTTTCTCGATTGAAAGTATAATCGAGAAAAATCTAAGTGTCAATCGAGTTGGTTGATACATCAATCGAGAAAAGTATCATGTTTTATTCGAGTTGGTCACTTAGTCAATCGAGAATCATCCAAGGTTGATCGAGTTGGACACATGCTTTGATCGAGTTGGACTTTACATAGATTCGAGTCCTTTCATGACTCATTCGAGTCCAATCTTTTAAGTCTTAGGTTACATTCGAGTTGAGTCATAGTTCATTTGAGTTGGATTTGTTCTTCATTCGAGACTCTTCAAGAGTTAATCGAGAAATGTTTCATTTCATACGAGTTGGTACTTAGACTTAATCGAGAAATATTTCGTTTTATTCGAGTTGGTTGATGAACATATTCGAGAATTATTCCATTTCATGCGAGTTTGTACATAGACTCATTCGAGATTTATTAAATATCATTCGAGTTTGTACAAAGTCTTATTCGAGATTCATTCAAGGTCATTCGAGTTTGTTCAAGTGTCATTCGAGATGTATACAGAGTCATTCGAGTTTTTGTTCAAATGTTTTTTAAGTGTTGGGATTTTAAATTTTTTTTAAGAAACATGTAACATTTTTTTTCAAGAAATTGTTTAAATTTGTGATTTTTATAACATTGGTCTCTGAAAGATTGACTTTGGAATGCTATCAATAATATTTTCATATTATTGTCTGGAATCCCGATGCTTTAAACAGAAAAGCACAAATTTTATAATTTCTGGCAAAATGTTCTATTTTTCTAATTTGAAAGATTTCATTTGTTTACCTGCTTTATCTAACATGTTTATTATATTTCACAGGTTACAAATGGCTTCTCCAAGTCAATCCCATCATTCAAATTCTTCTGATTCCAATTCATCTTCTAACCATACCCTTGTTTCTAAACCCGTTCGTTCAACTTCAGTAACAAGGCCTTCACCATCTACCATTATCCTTGATAATCAATTGGTTAAACCCAAGTATTGCTTACCATTCAAAGACAATAACCACCGCCTCAATACAAAAGTTATTAAAGTCAGTCACCCAATCATTGTTGATATTCTCAAAGGACATCCTTTGGGATATCTTCTACAGTATAAACCTTCCATTCCACAAGTTTACCTTCAATAATTCTGTCACACATTTAAGTTAGTTCCAGCAGATGGTAACCATCACTTCAAGGTTACCATCGATCAATTCAAGTCTAAGATCACTTTGGCAAGACTTAGACACAATCTGTTCCTACCTCGAAGAATTGATACTGTAAACTTTCCAGAGTTAGCTGACTTTGAGGATTCCGTATCAGACGAAGAGTTGGTTCATGACCTGATTTGCCTGGGATATTCAAAGCCTTTACCAAAAAGTTCAAAATTCCACCAAAATGGGATAAACGGTGAATTGTACACGTTGTTTGGGATTATCAATCGTTGTATGACATCAAAACATACTAGCATAAATAGATGCAGTATTCATTGTCTTCGAATCTTTCACGGCATAGCATTCAATAAACACTACGATTATGCACAGTGTATTTGGGAGGACTTGAAGGAAATTGTGCTAGACAAGACTACCAATAGGTCAAGGAAGTTTGTACCGTTAAAAAGGTTTATTCAAATTTTAATCTGAGGCATTCTCAGGGCAAACGAAAATATTCCAAAAAGATCAAACTCTCAAAGATGCCCTGATTATGTCATGATGAGCCTACATGAAGTTCCTGATTCTCTGAATGCCAACATCATGCCTATACCGGAAGCATTGTTGAAGTATGCAGATCAGACAAGTGATAATGTGAGGCTGTACCGATACATGCTCCCGTAGAGACCTAGGTACTGGGTTCTCTAAACCAAGGAGTTATAGGACGAGAGGAACTTCAGCAAGGGGCTGAAGTTCAGGGAAGCCTTCAAGTGACTGAGGGAGAAGTGGGTAATGTAAGGGGAGGTAAGGGAGAATAGAGTAGTTCTGATTCTGAACGTACATTGTCAAACATAAATGAGGGAGCGGAGGAAGGTGATGATGATGATGATGATGATGGTGGTGGACCTGCTCATGATGAGGGAGGAGCTGTTATAATGGATATTGTAAGTATAGCTCAACACAGTGTGAGGGATGTCCTAAGCCAAGAAAGCCGGGAAATAGCCACAACTGTTGTTGGCTCCCAACAGGGAGTTAGCATTGAAGAAGTCAGTATCCCACTGACAATTGCACCCCACCATCCACTCAGTCTCCTCTCAACAGGAGACTGTTTCACTTGAACACCGGGAACAAGCACAACTGCTATACGATAATCCTTTGGATTTGATGGATATTGAATTAAGTACACATCTTCCCGAGTGTACGACTTCATTTCAATCACCAAGTCTAGAACTGATACACGCTAGGACACTTGCATCTACTCATTAGTTGAAATAAGTGCAGTTGAACTTGGTGTCACTACCGGAACATCCTCAGTCACGGAAGCATTCGTTGCTCCGTCACTTGAAGAGGGTGGAAGTCCAGTCAGAGCTACGACTTTGCCAACTCTGAGCACTGGCCACACAGAGGTTCTTTTTACAAGTTCCACTGTTGTGTCAACTGGAAGTCTTAGTGACGTAGCAGTTACTCTTTCCCCGTTCGTCGCTGAGACAACTCTAAGTCAAGCATTAAATGCTGCAGTTGCGGGTGTGAATAATCATGTTTCTGCTCAACTATCAGAGGTAATGGCTCAAATGAATAATACATAAATTTCTGAAAGGAAAATCAGTTTGCAGAGGAGTCAGTAAAGCAATCAGATCCGAATTAAGCTATCGAGAGCTGAGAGACTTAGTGTTTGAGCAATTTGATGAGATGAGAGAGAGGATGATAGGATTAGAAAGTACGGTGATCACTGCTTTAGGAAATTTATCTGAACGGATGGCTGCAGTTAAACAGACCTGCAAGGCTCAAGCTTCTGCGCCCAAACGAAAGCATGATGAGCATGACGAAGACTCCGATGATGCTCCTCATGAGGGGGAGAAGAGGAGGAAGCTTGATGAGCCTACACCTGGTATATTAATGATTACCTAGCCAGAAAAGGAGTCTGGAGTTAGAGAGAAAGAAGCGGGAAGCTCAAAAGAACCTGCTGATGTTCAAAAAGGACATGAATTGATTCTTTATGAAGATGTTCCTAGTCCATTGAACAAGAAAAATCTTTAATGATTGAAGATGTTGTTGAGATTGAAGAATCAGAAGATGATGATGTTATAGAGCTAACAGATGTTGCTGTTAGAGCTGAGAGAATTGAAGAAGAAGAAGTGTTGGTTCAAGAGATCTTAAAGGATGATATACCTATACCAACGGTTGAAAAGCCTGAGGTTACGGTACAGGTTAAAGAAGAAGAGACAGAGCCATTTCCAGTCGAAAGTTTTGTTCCTCCAGTAGTTAAAGAGGTGAATGAGTTTGAGGTCATGGAAAGATTTTTTTGATGAATATGTGCTAGCAGATGAAACTCAAAAGCAACATCATTTGAGATTTGAAGTTCAAAAGGGTTTGGAGCTTTCCTTAAAGAAATCGGCTGAATACGTTAGGAAAAGAAACAAACTGCCGTACCTTGAAGATCATTTGGAGAAAAATATTTTTTGTAAAAGCAAGCTCCTTGTACATTTCTGAAGTTGCTTAGAGTATTGGAGCCAAATCGACCAAATCTGGTGAACTATGCAAGTTTTCATCAAAATAAGGCTCAGAGTGCAGACAAGGTTCGAAGTGAGTTCCCGATAGTGGATCTAGTAAAGATTGAAATGGATAGATTCGTTAATACATATAAGTTTACAGAAGCTGATATGTTTTGGATGAATTTGGTTGACATTGAAGATTTGTTTGATGAATTATGTAGAAACAAAAGAATTGAGCTTTGCAGATTTGCTTTGAAGACTTTGTTTCATTTCATGCATATAAAGCTCGTTCTTATGTCAATCCAATATCTTCAAATTGGTGTTGAAAGGGGCATGAGAAAGATAAATGTGACTCCACCAAATAGAGAAATCAAATTTGCCGGGGAACTGAAAGAATTTCAAGTCATTCTGGTCAAGCGTCCAGTAGTCATGTACAAAGACAGAAATCGAAAGCTGAGAGCTATGAGGACCATTGAATTGAATAAGTTTTGTGATGGAACTCTCCAGAAAGTTATGAGTGGGCTTAAAGGAAAGTTGGCTGCTGATCAGAAAAGAAAAACTAAAAGAGGAGCCCTCAGTGCAAATGACAAGAAGCTCATTGTTGAAGTTATTTCAAAGATAAAGTGGAGACTAGCAAACAGAAAGAGTGTGAGAAATTTTGAGATGAAGCTGGGACTTTCAAGATAAAGACTTTGCTTATTTCATCAAATGGGGAGATTGTTGAAATATTATTTTGTTGATGAAATACAAAGTCTAGGGTTTATTTTGTAATTTGTTCATAGTTGTAAATAGTATAAATAGATAGTTGACTTTGTAATAGAATCAACAGATCTGACATTTAGTTTTTGAATACGCACGGAATTCCAGAGATCTAGGGCTACAGTCCACATTTTCCTTTGTAATCGAATTTGTGATTAATTCAAGCATTTGGTTAGTGTTCTTGATCTTGTTCTTATTAATTGTATTGATTGATTGATTGATATATATGATTCTTAATTCACACACATCATCAGGAAGAGAAATAACCAGGTTGTTCCTGGCCTTTGCATCAAGAGCGACCAGCCTTTTGTCTTCATCAGACCATTGATCTTTTGCCTTTTCAAAGGTTCTGATCTTAGGAACAGCTCCTTCAGCAGCAGGAGTGATAGTAGTAACAGAGGTTGGCACATAGGGACCTTCCAATACTATCTCTGGCAGTTGTACATCCAGATTCTCTAAGTAGAGCATCATTCTGCACTTCCAACCAGAGAAGTTCTGATGATTGAACTTGGGGGATTTGGCCATTGAACCATTGTGATAGTAGGAGGAAGAGCTGGCAGTACTGTTGTCCATGAGGAAATAGGGAGAATGAGAGATCTAGAGTAAACACACACTCTATCTGCTCTGATACCGGTTGTGGGTCCCAAAAGGTTTTCCTAGTATGTTGTTCTAAACTGTAGAGGGGGGGGGGGGGGGGGGGAGGTGAATACAACAAATTAAAACTCAACACACTTTTCTCAATGTTTGTTGTATATTATCAACAAGTGTTAATTACAAACAAGCTTGAACTGCGGAATGGTTCAAGCTGAGAAGACAAATACAACAAATGTTTAACTAATCTTAGACACACTCAGACTAGGTACAATGAATACACTCACTAAGATGGACTCACTGTTCATAAGACACAGATGGACAGCTTGAATAAGAACAGCTTGGACACACGTTACTGTTTTATTCAAGCAGACTTGCATGCATGAAAAACACACTTCTATGCACGATATGAATTTCTCACTCTTGGTTGTCTCACATTCCTTGGAAGCTTCCTTTTATACTCCCACTGAGAATCTCAATGAAGCTTCCTCATTGGACAAGGAGATAGTAGGATGTCTTTCCAAAAAGACAAAACAACATTTCTGCACATTCTGATAAAGCAGACTTGTCTCTACATGGCAGAATCTTTGTCTTTTTCTTTTTGTCTCTGTTGCAGAAGGCTTTAACCAAAAGACGAATGTCAACTTTGAACCTTTCTTCTTCTGTTAAGGCCATTTTGATATAAGAAATGGTCTGTCACCCATTTCAAATATCCACTTTGTCTTCATGTTATAGAACAGCGTAGGCAGTCTTTTGCAGCTTCTTTTTTCCACTTTGTCTTTGACTTTGTAAACTGATCTTGTAGTCCAAAACAATACATGAGGACATGGAAACATAATCCATAAAGTGTTTAGCCTGTTCACAAAGAACAGAACAGAACACTTAGAATTAGTCCAAGCTGCTCAACAGGATAGAGCAGTGTAGACATTTTATGTCCAGCCTGTTCAGCAGAAGAGAACAGCTTGGGCAATCTGCCTTAGTTGCAACAAATGCTACTAGGTAAACAGCTTTGACTTATATTGCAAATCACTTTTCAGGTTTCAATACGGCATTAACAGGCCTTAAATTATTCCTTCAAGTGCATCAAGCAGGTTTGATTAAAAATCTCCCCTAAGAAGTAGAACAGGTTTGACTGAGGCCTTTTTGTGCCTAACAGAAACCGACTAAAAATCGTTTAAATAAGAAAATACAAAGTTAAGGGGTGTAAAATGCAAATAAGGCAAAGTAACAAATAAAAATGAGAATATTCATTCATTTCTACCATTACTCACTCTCTCTCTAAAACCACCATATTCTCTCCCTCTCTCTCTCTCTAATCCTCACGGTTTCAATCCAAGAGACACAAAAATCATCAAATTAAAGTGCAAAAAGTTGGACTTAAGTTGCAAACAAGGAACTAAAGCTACTGCAAACAACGATTCGAGGTAAATCTATTCAATATTACGATTTTTGGAGCTTATGGGTTTGGTTTTTACAAGAATCGAATCATAGAATTCGGTTTAGGATGTTATTGCATGTTATAGATTATTGTTTCTATGTTTAAATCAGGTGTTAGTGAAGCAACATACAAATTTTCAGAATCTAATTCGAACTCTAAGTATGATTTTGAAATAAGTGCGTGATTTAGTGTGTGTGTTCATCGACTATGGATGAGAAATGGACATAAATGGACTATTTTTGTATATTGATGGTATGTTTTAAGTTAAAAGTGTACATTTAAGTTCATTTCTGCAATCTTAGTCACTAAACATGCATAAAAAGGTCAAAAATGAAATTCTGGAAAATGTTAGAAAAATGCAAGTATGACCTCGAACCTGATGAACAAAATTCGGACCATCCGAATTCGGACACTATTCATCCGAAGTTCGGATCTCAACCAAGTTCGGACCATATGCAATTTCGGATGAAAATTCTTAGAAAGTTCACTAAGCTTAGATGACCAATTCGGATCAACTGTTCATCCGAAGTTCAGATGAAGTCACAAAACATAATTACTAAGGATGGACCTCGGACCATCCGTATTTCGGATCATCCGAAATTCGGATGTGGTCCGAATTTCAGTTAAATTTTACATAATTATTCAGAATCAAGTTTTAGGCAATTACTAACACTGATACACTATTACACTAACATAACAGGATCTTTGTGGTGTTGTTTAACACACATTGATTCAGAGACAAATTACACTGTACAAACCACCTTGAGTAATAGACTATTATTCTAACATTTATTGTCTTTGCATTCACATTTTACATTTCAATGGCATGTTAACATTGTTCATATATATCAATTGGCACTCATTTATGATTCTTTGTTATGATGCACACTCGTACTTGACATGTGACAAACATGTAGCCATCGTTCAATGAAAGTGCATCAATTTACATCATGCTTGCACTGCATGATCATTACTTCACAATCTGATGTGACTTGGACTGACTGGCAGGCCACTGTCAGGGACTGATCATCCCAGTCGCTTTCCTGGTCAGGTTTGGCACATCCCCGATCAGCATTTTGAACTGCTAACTCCATGCTTGCACTGCATGGTTTTCACATACTATGCATTGCCCATTTTCACACTAAAGTTTGTAAAGAAATATATGTTGAATTATAATCTGTTATCTCACTAAGCAAATTAGCTTACTGTTGACTCTCAATGTTTTCAGGCAAAGGAAAAGGTGTAGCTGGACCTTCTTCTTAGGCATTTCAATTCAATATCCCGGAGACTTTAGAAGCTATTGGTACACGGATGTTTGTAGCTTTGGGCTGGGATTTGATACTTTTAAAACAAGTTATGTGTTAGATCTAGATGTTGTGATAGTTTCAGGGTTCATATTGTAATAAATGAAACTTAAGTTTTGTGTTCATATTGTAAGGTTTCAAAGTTGTGTAAATGGGTTAAAAGACCCAAAAGGTCAACCCATGGGTATGGATAGTTTAGATCCATTTGTTTCTTTATAAATAGGTTATTTAGGTTTCATATTTTCGGTTGTTGAAATCATCTGTACGTACGAAGCATTGGAAAGCATTTAAGGTTTATCTAAACTTGAGTATTCATATTGTTCTTCATTATATTCATAGTGTTCTTCATGATTGTAATATTGTTGATCTTATGAATGTATGATTGATTGAATGCTTCTTATACGAGAATTACAATTAGTATCAGAGCCAAAAGAAAGGTTTTAAAGTGTTTCAAAAACTTTTATTTTCGAAATGTTTCTTGACAAATTCTGCATTTTTTCTGAAAAAATTTTCGTGTTCTTGAATTGTTCTTCGTGTTCTACGAAAAATCCCTCTGTTTGATCTTTGAATTCAAAATTTCTGAACTGTTTGTGGTTAAATCTCATTTGATACTATATTCCTTCGGGTGAACATCTTACTGTTTAATCACAAATTCGTGAAAGAAAGTATATTAGATTCAAAACTCATTCAAATTTGTGTTTAATTTTTGTTGCTTTCAAGAATTGTTCTTCATCCGACAGTTACAAATCTCGGATAGAACTTCGTAGTGTGCTTTATAGTTAATTTTTTTTCTAAGTATTATTGTGCCTTAGCTTTATCCGCAAGTTATAACTTGCGGATCTCATTGCCTACTACTTGCTAGTCATAAATCTGCCTAAGGACTCAACTCATCATCCGCAAGTTCCTACCTACGGATCCTAGAGCACACTCTTTGCACTTCTAATTTCCCTAAGTTAGAAAGTGTATTAACCGTGAGTTACAACTCGCGGATCCACTTCACCCGCAAGTTCATACTTGCGGATCCAACTGCCACCCTACTTAAGATTCAAAATCATCTAAGTACCACATCCACCATTCCATCCGAGAGTTATAACTCTCAGATAAAGCCTTACCCGCAAGTTCAATTTCATTCACTAATTAGATTTTCTCTTGAATCTCACTTAGTGTGTTTGCACATTTAAGGATATAATCACTTACCAATCTCGATCCAAAGAAGCCTTCATCATGAATCGCGACACCCTCGCCATGGGATCTGACGTCAGGCCTCCGACTCTGTACCGAGGACGCTACACTATGTGGAAATCACGTTTCCTCGATTTCATTGAACGTCAAGAATTGGCTGCTGACATTCTTGAATCTATCTACAATGGTCCTGTTCAAATTCCTCTGCCTACACCAAATAATGCTAATTCTGGAAACGAGGACAATCCCAAATTGGCGCACACACCAGAACAACTCAACCGGATAAAGGCTGATAGGATAGCTCGATCATTCATCATCCAGGCTGTTCCGGATGAAATCTATATCAGCTGTCAGGATCAAAATCACCTAAGATTAACCGGTTTTAATAGATCAGAGTTTAAACCAATAACCTTGTTTTGAATCAAAGTCCAATTAAGAAGTTTGCGGAATAACACTTAACTGTTTTAAGAAAACTTTCAGAATAATAAAGAACATATATTCAAATAAACATAACCAATATCAAAACCTTTATATTGCCAAAATCTCTTATTACAATCACCTCTAATCTGTTTTGATTAGACGAGGAACACAGTTTGTTCTTAGGGTTTTACAGCCTTAGAGGCTTGAGAAACTTATCAAATTGCAATTACAATAATGAAAAACTTTAAGCACCACGATTACAAACTTACAATAGAAAGACCTAGTCTATCTATATTTATAGCCTGATTTGTTTCCTTGGCGAACTCTGATTTCTCTGGTAGTAGATATGCTTGGAAGATCTTCAAATCTTGAAATATATATCACATCCTGAATTTCAGCACTTTCTGTTATCAATCTGCTGAGCAGCTTGAACTTTTAACTCTGGCAGCTTGAATTTTTGAACTAGCAGCTCGAGTTTGTTGAACTGGCAGCTTGAACTTTGTAATTACACAGAAATACTACTAACAGCTTGAGAAATCTAACTAACAGCTTGACATACTTAAATTATTTCCCAACATCAGCATAGATAGCTTTAAGACTGCCAAAGAGATGTGGGAGGAAATTGAGAGACAAATGCAAGGGAATGATCGGAATGCCAAGCAACGTGAAGCAAATGAGTTGAACCATTATGACATGTTTTCTGCAAACGATGGAGAGTCTCTGGAAACTACGTATTACCGCTACTGCACGCTGATGAACGAACTCCGGAAGAACGGAGTCAACAAATCTAAAGTAGAACTGAATAGGAAGTTTGTTAACTCTCTGAAACCAGAATGGAAGAAATTTGTCTGGTTGATCCGTGAGATTAATGACATCAGCATACACGATCTTTTTTTATAGTCTCATAGTCTACCAATCCGAAGTCACGGGTAAACTCGAACACAAGAAGCCCGAGGAAACCACTACGTCTGATAGTCTTGCTCTTCTCATAGACAAGAAACTCAAGAATTCTACTGCTGCCAAACTCCTCAAAGTTCCGAATGAAATCTATATCAGCTGTCAGGATCAAAATCACCTAAGATTAACAGGTTTTAGTAGATCAGAGTTTAAACCAATAACCTTGTTTTGAATCAAAGTCCAATTAAGAAGTTTGCGGAATAACACTTAATTGTTTTAAGAAAACTTTCAGAATAATAAAGAAAATATATTAAAATAAACATAACCAATATCAAAACCTTGATATTGCCAAAATCTCTGATTACAATCACCTCTAATCTGTTTTGATTAGACGAAGAACACAGATTGTTCTTAGGGTTTTACAACCTTAGAGGCTTGAGAAACTTATCAGAATGCAATAACAATAATGAAAAACTTTAAGCACCACGATTACAAACTTACAATACAAAGACCTAGTCTATCTATATTTATAGCCTTCTGATTTGTTTCCTTGACGAACTCTGATTTCTCTGGTAGTTGATATGCTTGGAAGATCTTCAAATCTTGAAATATATATCACTTCTGAATTTCAGCACTTTCTGTTATCAACCTGTTGAGCTGCTTGAACTTTTAACTCTGGCAGCTTGAATTTTTGAACTAGCAGCTCGAGTTTGTTGAACTGGCAGCTTGAACTTTGTAATTACACAGAAATACTACTAACAGCTTGAGAAATCTAACTAACAGCTTGACATACTTAGACTATTTCCCAACATCAACATAGATAGCTTTAAGACTGCCAAAGAGATGTGGGAGGAAATTGAGAGACAAATGCAAGGGAATGATCGGAATGCCAAGCAACGTGAAGCAAATGTGTTGAACCATTATGACATGTTTTCTGCAAAAGAACGTACCACCGCTACTGCACGCTTATGAACGAACTCCGGAAGAACGGAGTCAACAAGTCTCAAGTAGAACTGAATAGGAAGTTTGTTAACTCTCTGAAACCAGAATGGAAGAAATTTGTCTGGTTGATCCGTGAGATTAATGACATCAGCATACACGATCTTTTTGATAGTCTCGTAGTCTACCAATCCGAAGTCACGGGTAAACTCGAACACAAGAAGCCCGAGGAAACCACTTCGTCTGACAGTCTTGCTCTTCTCATAGAGAAGAAACTCAAGAATATTACTGCAGCCAAACTCCTCAAAATTCTCTCGGAGTCCTCTGCATCTGACACTGATGATGTGGACACTGATCCTGAGGCTACTAACATTCAAAAGCAGATCTCATTACTCACTCATGCTTTCCATAAGAAGTTCCCCAAATCATCAAACAAGCTCCGACGAGCAGCAAAGAGTAATAATTATGATGACAAAAGGGAAGTGGTTGAGGAACCAAAAGAGGAGGAACGTAAACCTGACGACAAAGAGAAAGGTTGCTTCAACTGTGGCAAACCATACCATTTTGCACGCGAATGTTGTCTTCCAAAGCAAAAGAATGAGCACTACTACAAGACTAAGTACACTCTCGCCAAGCAAAGGAATGCTGGTAGAGCTCTATTCGCTGAAGACTGGTTAGAGGATACTGACAATCAAGAGGATACTGTAGATCCGATGTGTTTCATTGCCGACACTCAACCAGCCGAAGATCTGACTCATATACCAGAAGTCTCATTGATGGCTAAAGATGCAAGTTCCAGTGACCCATCTCCTGCAACAGATAAAGAGGTAACCTCCATTCCTGAAGAATAACTTGCTAAACTTAATGTTTTGCGTATAGAGGCCAAAAAGCTAAAGGTTTGTCAAAATGCCCTTCTGGATTCTCGAAATTAATCGGCTGATTTGCAAACAAACATTTATGCTTTACAAGATCAAGTGTTTAAGACTAATACTGTAACAATGGAAGTAACTACCAAACTGGCCAAATTAGAGTACGATCATCAGGTGCTTAAATCTGAAAAATTGCACATAGATTACGACTATCATTCTCTACTGGCTGAGAAAACACAGTTAAACGAACAACTCAAAGACATGGAAGATAGGTTTTACAAACGTGGTCAAACTGATCAAACTATAAATATGTATAAACCTAGAAAGTTGAAGTGTAAAGATGGTCTAGGGTATACCAATCATGCGGTCATTCACGAAATGGTCAACATACAACATGATCCTTTATATGATTTCGATACTCTAGGTTGTAATTTTAAAATGCATTATCACCAAATCCTGCCGGAAGTGTTAACCCAAGAAAAAGAAAAACAAGCTAGACCTAATAGAAAAGAAATTACATTTGTTTATAACTGGTTAAACTACGATTCTCTTCAAGGAAACTTAGATAAAACATTTCGAGAAGATGAATTTGTTGAACCAAAAGAGATCCCACTAGATCCGAACTTGCCAAAACCTCGTGAATATGTACCATATTCTGCTCTAGAACATCAGGCTTCTGATCTAAAACAGAAATTGGAAAATACAACACGAGACTTTGAGCAAGAACGGATACATTTTACAAATAAAATATCAGATCTAGAAGCCGAAATTGCTCGACTTAATTCTTCTCTGGCTGACACTTCACTGGCTGTTAGTAACTTCCATGACCTTGAGTTAACGTTAAAAGAAACTAAAGAATTGTTTGATTCTGACAGAAACAATTTTTTAAGGAAAGAAAATGAGTTTAATGAGGCACGGCGACAGTTTTCAGTACGAGAACAAAATTTCAAAATCGATGCCAACTCATTTGATAAAGAACGAGATCAGCTTCTAACCACTATCAAGGGACTAGAATCTCAACTTGTTATTGAACAAAATAATTTTGAAAAACAAGAAACTGCCACAAACAATTCTAAGGCGATAATCTCAGCTCCAGCCAGCGACATAAAAATAATTCTAAGACAACAACATCTCTTAGAAATAAAGAACGGCAAAGCCCCAACGATCGTACCTATCATAGAACACATTGGTACCACTTCTAAATCTGCTCCCGGAAATTCCACAGCAATAAAAGCAAACAAAATTCCCAGAAACAGATATCGCATACACAGTCTAATAACTCTAAATCTGCAAAAGCTAACTCACGTGTTTATTTCATTTCAGAATATCGAGTAAATCCAAAGGGCACACCTCATAGGTCGGCATCTAACGTCAAGAGTCAAGGAGCAGTTTTTAATTTTTCAAAATTTCCTATTTCCAATGTAATTAAAGACAAATGTGTGGTTGATTTATCTTCTAGTATTGTTTTGAATGATTGTAATGGTTTGAATGATATTTCAGTTAATGCATACTCATTTAATCAGCTGTTTAAATTGTCCAAAACTCCACAAAGTTTGTCTAGACCTACATTGTTAAATTATGCTCATATACTCAAACATAAACGCCGCCGCAGACCTAAATATAAGGTCAACAAGGAAATCAACAGGCCTATACGATATAAATCTATCTGGTACCTAAAAGTAGCATCTCTGCAAACAACGACATTAAGTGCACTGTCTCTAAGACCGATGGTGGTTCTCCCATTAAGAACCCTAACACAAACGTTAACCCATCTGGACTCAAATTCCGCACAATTTGGGTACCAAAAGTTACTTAACTGTCTTGCAAAAAAATGGCTTCTAATCACCTTGGATAAGGACCCGTTCTTCTTTCTCAACGGCTTTTGAACACACAGTTCAAAACCCGCTCTTCATCTCTTCACAGTGTCTTGTACTTTGCTCTCAGGCAAATAGTGTGTGGATTCTCGACTCTGGATGCTCGCGACACATGACTGGCCGACAAGATCTTCTGTCTAACTACACATCCACTGATGGCGGTTCGGTAAAATTCGGTAACAATGGTGTTGCTAAAATCTGCTGTTTTGAAGATTTAGAATTGGAAAATCTACAACTAACTCAAGTATCCCATGTCCATGGTCTTGGCCACAATCTCTTTAGTATTGGTCAACTTTGTGATAGAGGACTTGAGGTATCCTTCAAAGCCACACGATGTAGCATACGATCTCCAACAGGCAAGGAGATACTAGTCGGCACTCGACGATCAAAACTTTACACCATTGATCTCTCGAAAGTCAAGGTAAACAAGACTATATGTCTCCTGTCAAAGGCCTCATCTCAACAGTCCTGGTTATGGCACAAGAGATTCTCTCATCTGAATTTCAAGAACATAACCAAGCTCGTATCTGGCAAACTCGTCAGAGGTCTACCAGAACTGAAGTTCGACAAAGATCAACTATGTGCAGCCTGTGAAAAGAGTAAGATCAAGAAAGCCTCACACAAACCGAAGCCAGTCCCCAACACCACAAAACCTCTGGAGCTCATCTATATGGATTCGTGTGGTCCAATGCGCATTCAGAGCATCAATGCCAAGAAGTACATACTGGTGATGGTCGATGATTTCTTACGTTACACTTGGTTGAAGTTCCTCCGTACGAAGGATGAGACGCCAGAACTGATCATCTCATTCCTGAAGCAGACCCAAGTAAATCTCCAACTTCAAGCCCAAAACATCCGTACAGATAACGGTACTGAGTTCAAAAACAAGAATTTAACTGAATTCCTAGATTCCGTTGGTATTTCCCTCCAATATTCCGTTGCCAGAACTCCTCAACAGAATGGAGTTGTCGAACAACGAAATCGTAATCTAGTTGAAGCAACTCGTTCCATGATCATTTTCTCAAAGCTGCCTCTTCACTTCTGGGCTGAAGCCGTGGACACTGCGTGTTACACTCAAAACCGATCCATCATCAATAAACGGTTTGGCAATACACCCTATGAGATTATTAATAAACGCGCCCCTAATGTCAAGCACTTCCATGTTTTTGGTTGCAGGTGCTTTATCCTCAACGACAAAGATAATCTTGGTAAGTTCGATGCCAAAGGAGATGAAGCAGTATTCATCGGATACTCGAAGAACTCAGACTCCTACCTGGTGTACAACAAACAGACTAGAACAGTTAATGAGAGTGTAAACATCACATTCGATGACTTAGCTGAGTCCGAGAACGTTTCTGAACACATCAGTTCAAAACCGGCTCTTCAACTTTCGTCTGGACCAACTCAGACATCATCTGCGTCCACTTCTGCCACGTCAAACGGAGAAGATGATCTAGACCTAGACTCCCTATTTGAATTATTATATCCGCACCCTAAGTCTAGCACTAACTCTTCTTTTAAATCTAATGCAAATTCAAAAGAGGTCAGTCCAAGCTCACCTACTCCTAACCCACCTGAGCCCACACCTACTGACCTCACATCAACATCTCCCAAATCCCCAACCGGTTCATCTATTCCTTACCTAAGCCCAGATATAGCCTCAGAACCTTCGACTCCAGTAAATGTTCCTCAAACCGATTCAAACCCATCTGAATCACCCCAATCTGCAGATGATCTTGTACCACTTCTAAGTAAGTGGACCTTATCCCACCCCGAATCTCAAAATATAGGGGATAAGTTTGCTCCGGTACGAACCAGAAGAGCCACCAATGCAGAATGCCTCTTCCCTGCCTTCCTAAGCAAGATCGAACCGACAACCATAACCGAAGCTCTACAAGATCCAGACTGAGTGAATGCTATGCATGACGAGCTACACCAATTCGAACGCCTACGCGTCTGGAGGTTAGTTCCACGACCAAAGGATCGGTCAATCATCAGCACAAAGTGGATTTTCAAGAAAAAACGAGACGAGAACGAAATTGTTGTCCGAAACAAAGCTAAACTCGTGGCGAAAGGGTATCGACAACAAGAAGGAATCGACTACGATGAGACGGTCGCCCCAGTTTCCAGACTTAAAGCAATTCAAATATTCCTAGCGTACGCGGCCCACAAAGACTTCGCCGTCTACCAGATGGACATGAAGACGACGTTTCTCAACGGAATCCTAAAGGAGGAGGTGTACGTTTTTCAACCTGAAGGTTTTGTCGATGAGTCTAGACCATCATATGTCTATGCTCTCGACAAAGCTCTATATGGTTTGAAACAAGCACCTCACGCATGGTATGATAGTCTAACTGAATTCCTGCTAGATTCTGGATTCTCGAAAGGTACAGTCGACACAGCCCTCTTCATACGACACAAAGGTAATGACATTCTCCTTGTTCAAATTTATGTAGATCACATTATTTTTGGATCTACAAAACCTTCACTTTGTGAAGAATTTTCAAAATTAGTGGAATCGAGGTTCGAGATGAGTATGATGGGGGGAAATGACATTTTTCCTCGGATTACAAGTCAAACAACTTCCTGGCGGGATTCTCATAAACCAGTCAAAGTACATCCACGACCTCCTAAAGAGGTTTAAGGTGAAAAACTGTACGTCTATGAAAACTCCTATGTCCATTTCCTCAAAGCCTGATGCCGATCCAATGGGTAAATCCACTGACATCACGGCTTATCGAGGAATGATCGGTTCCTTATTGTATTTAACTGCTAGTAGACCGGACATAATGTTTGCTACCTGTCTTTGTGCCCGATTTCAAGCTGACCCTAAAGAGTCACATTTGGCTATCGTAAAACGTATCTTTCATTATTTAAAAGGCACACCTGACCTTAGTCTCTGGTATCCGAAAGGAACAGCTTCGAACTAACCATCTACTCAGATGCAGATCATGCAGGTTGCAAACATGACAGAAAGAGTACATCGGGACACATACAGTTCCTCCGAGACAAACTGGTAAGTTGGGCATCGAAGAAACAATACAGTGTTTCTCTGTCCACTACTGAAGCAGAATATGTTGTTGCCGCAAGTTGCTGCTCTCAACTGCTGTGGATGCGCACACAACTCCGAGACTATGGATTCAGGCTCAATCGGATTCCCATCTATTGCAACTCTATGAGCGCAATGGCCATTACTGGTAACCCTGTACAACACTGTCGCGCTAAACACATTGACATACGGTACCATTTTATAAAAGATCATGTTGAGGAAGGTACCGTAGAATTACATTTTGTAAACACTAAAAATCAGATAGCGGGCTTGTTCACAAAACCTTTGGATGAAAAACTCTTTAACTTTCTCATGAACAAGTTAAGATTCTAAATTGTTAAGACACAAGCTCTCAAACCTTCTCAATTGTTTCATCGATAAATCAAGATTCTGAAGAGTTTAAAGCGTTTTCATGCATCAAAGTGAGTACACATTATGTCTATACACATTTTTCATCTACTTACTTTGAAATATATGCACTGAATCGGGTTTTAAAAAGGGTTTTAAGGCTGAAATGGATATTTTCTTCATGGATAAGAAACCCAAAGGGTTTTTGAAAAACAGCTTTTTGATCCATATAGTTAATACAGAAAAGTTGTTTGTGGGATTTCAAATAATTTGCACAAGTCATAAGTTAAACATGCGGGTAATGCTTTGTCCGCGTGTTTCAACTCGCGGACGACCCATAATCCGCTCAAATGGTTTTACTAAGTTACAAACAAGATCCGCTAGTTTCAACTCGCGGATAACACAACACCCGCATGATGTACTTTAAATTTTTCTAAGTCACAAGGGGATAATGGTTAATCCGCAAGTTGCAACTTGCGGATAAAACTCCATGTTCAAACTTTCCAAAAAGGCCCTAAAATGACTAAGTGAAACATGCAGACACAACTTCATCCGTGAGTCAACACTCGCGGATAACACTTCAACCGCATGTCGTCATCAAAGAATTTGTTTGTGTATATTCTAAGTCAAACCTGCGGACAAAGGCTCATCCGCAAGTTCCAACTTGCGGATAACATTTCAACCGCAGGTTGGGGCACATATAGACTAAGAAATTATTTCCAAAACTTATTCTTCACTCCTAGTTTCATCCGAGAGTTGCAACTCTCGGATGACACCACATCCGCAGGTTTTTGTTAAAATTTTTTCTAAGTCTGAAATTTTCAGAAGTGTTGAGCTCACTTGAAAGTTCACTTGTTCAGGAGTTTCAAATCTTGTTTTAGGGCAGTTTCTAGTGAATTAATCTGAATTGAGACTGGTCTTGTAGTCTTTGGTTCTACAGACGGACTTTTCTCACCGAGAAGTCTTCTGTAGAAGCCCTTTAACAAATCAAATTAAATTCTATCAAACGCCCAAAACAAGAAACACTTCTAAACAAGTTGCATATTTCTTGATAATACATACCTAACTTTCAAAACCTCTGACAGGTATAATTGAATCTCGTTCCCAATCTGGAGAAAATGTACCTCACCCAAGCCCCCAACACTCAAACCCCAACCAAAACACTGACGACGAAATCACATTCAGATCAGTAGCCCATCCACCTAGACCCTCAGAACGCATATTTCCCAAACAGATATGGCTACCCATCAAACCCAACAACTTCCTCCTAGACACAGCCTTTCTTAACAAATCTGAGGAAGACCCGGCCATCAAACTATCCAACTGGGTAGTAGAAGAAATCTTATTGGGACATCGAATTGCCTATGCCTTACCCAGCCGTCGCCACCCACGTCCACCTCAAGTATATGTCCAGCAATTCTGGCATACCCTCTCCTATCACCCTGACCCCTAAAACATTCGCATCACTGGCGATATTGAGGACCACACCATTGATATCCCTTTTCCCAAATTTCGCCGTATTCTACGTCTCCCTCGCCGTCGTGACTTCCTTGGCCGCCCTGTCTATGATGATGATTTGCCAGAGGAACAAATATGCAGAGAAATTATGCAGCTAGGCTACGATGGCCACTTCACCAAAGCTTCTGAATTCTTCAAACGAAAGGTTCTGGGGCACTGGTATTATATGTACTCCATCCTTGATCGTTGCCTCACCGTCAAAGCTTCCGGAGCCGATCGAGCAAGTCTCAGAATTTTGCGCATCTTTCACAGTATGGCCTACAATCGCCATCACAACTATGCCTGGACCCTTTGGAACAAACTGATAGAAGTCATTCAGGCTAAAGAAACCAAACGCGCAAGGAAATTCCTCCTGGCTCAGCGATTCTTCCAACTCATCATTTCACACTGCATGACACAAATTCCAGACATCCGCTACTAAAATCAAGAGATCGCAATCCGAGATTTCAAATCAAATATTTTCATGATCCGATCTCTCCTACAGACGTTCAAGTCATGCCGCTATCAGAAGAGTTGTTTGCCTACGCTAATCCGGAATCTCAGGCTATAAAGGAATTTAGAGAGAGAAGCTCCAATGGCACAACCAGGACCGGCTGCGCCTGCCCAGGGAGCAAACCCCGAGTTGATAGGTTTAGGGAGAGCGCAGTAAGAAAATGTTATTGAGAGGGGTGATGAGGGTAGAGAGCCTGATACTGCAGAAGCAGAAGATATGGAAAGTGAGGAGACGCATACTGCTCATCTATCACAACTGAACATTGCCTTTCTCGATGATGACAATGAAGATGAAAATAATGATGATGATGAAAATAATGATGATGATGTCACTCCCCCTGCACGTCCTCAAATGCGCTCTCTCGCTGCTATGCGAGAATATATCAAGAGTCGAGGGGGAGTTAGGAGAATATCGAGAGATTTCCAGCGAGAAATAAGTCGGGCTGCCACATCCGCTACTGGCGCTCATTTGTTGGGTGCCGGTATTGAAATAGACACCACTAGCCCAGTGGTGCAAGCATAAACCCCCCATAGCCACTCACCGGCTTCTCAATAAGCCGGTGTTTCACATTCTCACGGGGATATAGCACATAATCTATCTGCGGCTCATTTGGAGTCCACATATATTGAACAAGGCCGACAACAGCCCCGGTCGCCGCCATCATTTCACACACAATCGAGTCTAGAGCCTGTTGACATTGAAAAATCTTTGGCTAAGACACTCGAGTCGATCCACACACAACGCTTGAGTGGTGTTGTCGAAACACTTGGAGCTGTGCATACTGCAAGTATGCCCGCAATGATGAGTGAAAGTCCAGTCATCACCACATCTATGCCATCCATGAGCACAGGCCATCAAAGGACCTCTTCGGAGACTCCCGAGATGCAAACGGAGAGCCTAAGTGGCCTCGGGTTACATCCGAACTCTATGTCCAAAATCGAGTTTGCTGAGTTCAAGGTGCTCATGTCACAACAACTAAGTGACATGTTCACTTTTATGACCCATCAACCGGTCGTTCCACAGGCACCCACCCTTGACGAAGCCAAATGCACGCTCCATTCAATCCTTAAAGCTTCATCAAATTTATCCACCATGAACGCCCTGCTGCTAGAGATTCTGTCCAATGAAGCCTCCAGCTCCTCATCTTCTATGGCAGCGAATCCCCTGGTTTCTCAAATGAGCGAGAGACTTAAAGTCATTGCCGAATCATGTCACGTTGCCGCTCAGAGTACCAAGCGTAAGCAGGATCGTCAGGAGGATCCTGATCACCATGAGGGGGAGAAAAGGGTCAGAGCCGCTGGCAAAGCCCCCATGATCATCGAAGAATCAGCTCCGCCAAGTCCAAAGCAAACCAGTCGTTCACATCAAGCCGGGCCCCAACAAAGAGAAACAGAACTCCAAGATGAGTCCCATGAGTAATCTTTCTCAGGTGCTCATCTACCTCTTATTGTCTGGGAAGAACCCAAAAATATCAAAGAATTCATGGATCAAGAAGAGGAACATGAAGCTCGTGAAGACCAGCTGAAGGAATCTCTTCGCATAGAACATGCTGGTGAAGAAGGGGTTGAACCGCAAGAATTTGATTTTGAGCTCCCTTCTGATGATCCAGTATTACCTTCTCCATCTCCAGTTCAAGTGCCATCACCTATTCCTTCTCCAGCTCCAACTCCACCAGTCCAATCTGCCACCGAAAGTCCATTAATCATTCCAGTTATTCCCGATCAAACTTTCGAGCCAGCAGAATTCACAAGAGTATTCCCAAATCAGATGTCCCACCTCTTACCTCTGCTGCCCCAAATGTACTAGAAGAGATCACAAGGTTGCAAGCAGAAACGTCTGGAGGTGCTAGTTCTTATCAAAAACGAGAAGAACGACACGCTGAAAGGCTTACTGCCAAAACCGTTGACTGGGTAAAGCAGAGGGTGAGAAGCCCGTATATGGAAGAGAAATAAAGAAGGATGTTCGTTAAAGAGTTGAAGACACTCAGAGCTGACCTAATCTGGTCTGTTGAAGGAATGGAACAAAGAGACAAATGCGTGTATGTAGCAATGATTGAGTCTCTAAGGAAGAGTAAGGAATCTGTAAGAAGCCGGTCTCCCATCGTCAAAGTGTTAAAGATAAAATTTGACAAGTTCCTGAGCATATTCTATCCCATTTTTGAAGTGGAACGGGAATACCGAACAATATCCACATTTTCCGAGTCAGATTTTCCTAACTTATTTTTGCAGGATCTTGAATTTCTATATCTTCATCTACCACATAAAAGGAGCAGAGATCCGGTTCACATGAAGGCTCAAAGATGCATCATAAAATTTCTTCGTCGAAATCTCACACTTTCAATTGTGTATGACTTTCAAATGGCGCTAGAAGCGAGACAAAGGAAATTGAATCTTCTTGCACCTAATCAGGATACTCCTGGCCGTGAACGCTTTTCAGTCTCAAGAATACTTACTTCGCCAATTGTCGGAGTAGTGTATCTGAATTCACAAAGAAAGAAACCCCCGATGAGAAGAGATGAACTAGAGCAGTACTGTGACGGGACGCTGTATATGGTCCGAAAAATGCTTATGATCAGAATAGAGAATCTCAAGGAAGCATTGAAGATCGGAACAAGAGTCTGGGAAGTTAAAATAGTGCTACAACTCATTGAAGACTTCCAACAGGATGTTCGAGACAAGTTGGAGTACAGAATGACTATCAGATGACTTGACCGATATTTTTACCAGTGGAAGCTGATCACCAACTTGAAACCAAGATCTGAAAGCTGATCATAAAGGGGGAGAATGTTAGATCTAGATGTTGTGATAGTTTCAGGGTTCATATTGTAATAAATGAAACTTAAGTTTTGTGTTCATTTTGTAAGGTTTCGTAGTTGTGTAAATGGGTTAAAAGACCCAAAAGGTCAACTCATGGGAATGGATAGTTTAGATACATTTGTTTCTTTATAAATTGGTTATTTAGGTTTCATATTTTCAGTTGTTGAAACCATCTGTACGTACGAAGCATTGGAAAGCATTTAAGGTTTATCTAAACTTGAGTATTCATATTTTTCTTCATTATATTCATAGTGTTCTTCATGATTGTTATATTATTGATCTTATGAATGTATGATTGATTGAATGCTTCTTATATGAGAATTACATTATGATGTTGTAATAGTTAGAATTTATCATTGTAGACACCTCTTGCTTTAGTGTGGAACTGCTTAAATCTAAATTAAGCATCAATTTTAGTTATCATGTTAATCAATGGGTTGTGTGTTGATCCTGGTGATCTATTATATTGTTAATACATGAGGACGTTTCAGTTTGGTATCAGAGCATTAGTTTGAGGTTTCAAGTGTCCGCGAGGACTTGGATTCAAACTTAGGTTATGATATTAGAATGGACTACTAGGAAATGATCCGAACTAAGATAGGATTAACATGCACACGGGGACAAATAAAGGGTAACTGTAAATACTTAGGACTCACAAATAAATGTTCTAAATATAATTTGTTATGTATAAGAACATGCCAGGAGACGATATGACTCCTCAACAGATGTTCCAGATTATGCAAGCTCTCATGGAACAGAACAATGAGTTACAGACCAAAAGAATGGCTGAGCAGGCTCAGTCATTCGCTGATCAATTAAGGGCCAGAGATGAGGCCGAAGCCAAGAGAAAGGCTGATAAAAGAAAGAACAAAGAACAACAACAAGATGATCAAGAAGAAAAACAAGATGACACCGGTTCATCTAACAAGGCCAGACGGTGTCTGTTTAAGGACTTCAAAAGTAACGGAGCTGTTACTTTTGATGGGACAGGAGATGTCGTGACGGCAGTGGAGTGGATCACCAGCACAGAGAGAACTTTTAGAATCAGCGACTGCGCTGAAAAAGGCATGGTCTGATTTGCAACCGCATTGTTTGCAAGGTACGCAGTTATGTGGTGGGATGCAATAACTAATGTGTTGACGATGGAGGTAGTGTCACACATGTCCTGGAGCGAGTTTAAGGAAGTATTCTCTCAGCAATACTGTCCTGCCGATGAGAAGCGCCGTCTAGAGGCGAAGTTTTTGAATCTAATCAAAGGAACGAAGACGGTTACACAATACACCGTTGAGTTCACCCGATTAAGTTTTTTCGCACCACACAAGTTGATACAGAGGAGGGAAAGATAGCCCGGTTTGAGGCCAGATTAGAATATGAAATTCACCGAACCATGAGTGGGGTTCGGTACACAACTTTTGCCGGTCTGTTGGAAGCTGCTTGAAATGTTTAGCAGATCGTCTTGTTATCTGGATACGTCATAGGGTCAACCGCTGCAGTACTGACTCAACCGTCACCGCCCAAAACGCAGCAGGAGTTTGGATCATCTCGATCCTCTCCTCAATCCAATCAACCATCTTCTTCGCCAAAGAAGGGAAAGGCCTATTCGGCCAATACTTGTAACAGCTTTTGGCCCGACTTTAATTTTCTGTATTTGGTCCAATAATGTAATTTAATTACATTATTTGTTTCGTAATTCAAGTAAGTAATGAAATTATTTAATTAAGTTAAATAAATGTTATAAAGTATGTAAATGATAAAAAGTAAAAGAGATGTAAAATGCAAAAGTGTAGGGGGTTAAATTGCACATATAGTTAAGTTGAAATATATAAACCAAAATAATGGCCTAAATGTCATTTATCACTAATTAAAGAAAATCAAAAATCTCTCTCTTCTCTCTCCTAAACTCACGGGTACCTTCAGCATTTCATCAAGAAAACCAAAAATCTTGCAATAAATTCGGAATTGAAGTCAAGAAGAAGTTACAACAAGCATCAAACATAAAAAATCTACAACATTCAATGTAATATTCACTTAAATTTTGTGAAGACCACCCCTTTCGGGGCAGTTCTCACGAGTCTAGGTCCCACATCATGCAATACAATATCAATCAAACTAAGATAGAGTAATTAATTGCGGAATATTAAATTACAGGTACAAAATATTAGGATTTAAATTTAATACAGATTACCGATTTTAAATTAAACTTATAAAGGGCACAAGTCTAATCTAATTCCTGTCATCATATAATCAAAATAAATCTACCCAGATCACCATAATATCGTCATCCAATTAGTACCAAAATGGGTTTGCTGAGTAGAGGTCTATGAAACTTCTGTCTTGATCTTTGTGTGACCTAAGTACTAGGTCCGGCAGGTGACTTTCCTTTGTCTTTTCATGTATAAATGTTAATGTAGAAACCGTAAGCAATGCTTAGTGAGTAAATAGATTTTCAAATTAACATGCATGTCAAGCGGATCATCAGTCTAGCGTGATATGTCTTGGCTGCCGCTACAACCCTCATGATTGAGACATAGAAGTCATAGAGTCAGATGATGCTCAGGCCACGCTCACGCTTAAATCGTGGGGATCAGCCACATACTGGGCTAGCTACCAGTAAATCAACGTGGCGGAACATCGGAGGTCATTACCAAGTTCAATAGAACTGGTGAAATAGCCAGGTCTAGAACAATAGACCAATCAGGGCTAATCAAGCTGAATCAATATGTCAAGTATATGCAATGATGAAGCATACGTAATCAAAGTCATGATAGCAGTAGTCTTATCGCAATATCTGAAATGAACAGTAAAAGCAATATCATATGAAGTGATAAGTCAAATAGCTATCATGATCCACTGGGCAACACCCATCCATGGTGTGCACAGGTCACAATCCAGCTGATAAATGAATGTCAAATTAATCTAGCATCAACAATATGTCTCAACCGGAAATCATGCATGTTAAATCTGAATATCTATAACTCACAGATCGGGGTCTTTATCAAACAAATGTAAAATCTGCCACCTGAGTTATCTCAGGATTTTATCTCAATCTGTTCTCTGTCAAATCAAATCTTTGACCCGCTTTAAATCTTTAAATCTTTGTTCAGAATTTCACTGAACCTGTCCAGACTCATCATATCATATCATGTTAATATCATCATCTATTATTCTTTAAAATCTTTATTTCATCTGATTCTGATAACTTGTTTATTCATAAATTATTCTTTCATTAATATTCTTTGTTTCATAAATTCTCAAGGGTCAATATATATATATATTAATATATATACTCATTTTGCTAATTATATTGTTATTTTATGTGTTGTCCATGTATTTTATTCAATATATTCGAATTTAGGGAGTGAGTTTCGACTTTATGAATTAAACTCGAATATATGCTAAATTTGAAGACATTAAATTCAAACATAGTGTTAAATTCGAAATCCCTTTCGAATTAATGGCTAAAATCGAATGGATAAATAAATTAAATTGTTAGGTGTTAATATTTGAATAGCATGAGGACCAAATTTAGAATTTAATGTCCAACTACTACCACCATTCGAATCTAATGGCAACAATTCAATTTCATGGCTTAAGTTTAAAAAGGTAGCTTTGACTTTATCATCAAAGTCAAATATAAGTTGCTAAATTCGAGACCCATTTAATCTGAGGATAAGTTCGAACACATCTACCTAAACTCGAAGACATAATTCGAGTTTGATGATTAAATTCGAATACAATTTCGAATATAGCTCAAATTCGAGTTTGTTCTATGTATTTTCGAATTTGTTCTTGGCATCTCGAGTTTGTTCATAATTTATAACTTTAAAACATACATTTCTTAGTTAAAAATCACGAATTTAATAAACAAAAAGCCTAAGTTCGTTTATATTATACTTAATCTAGTTAAAACTCGGGCTAAATTAACCTTATTCACACTAAATAATCAAATTCGAATTTACTCTAAAAAACTGAAAAATATAAAAGCTAAGAGTCGATTTTTACCTCAAATTTCGTATGAAATCACGTAGGAGATAGCAGATTCGGATAGAACTCTTCGAGATCTTTTCAATGACGTACAAAACTCGATAATCGGACGGTCGGTTTAGGAGATAATTTAGAGAGAAGTTAGAGAGAGAGTAGAGAGAGAGTCTGATTTTTGAATAAAAATTCACGTTTATATACTTCATCTAGTTATATTTGCTAGTTAACCCACTTTCATTTTTGTATATTATATCTCTTTTATTTAATTATCTTTAATAATTTATTAATTCATAATATAAATATTTATATAATTTAATTAAATATTTCATAACTTAATTAAATTATAATTCAAATAATGTAACATTATTACATTATCGGTTCAAAATACTGAATTTATAACTGGGTCAAAAGTTAGGTTGTTACAGAATGGGCTCCACCACGCACAAACTTCGTCCCCGAAGTTAGCTATGTTCGAACAGACTGGGATATGCAGCTTTCATGACATCTCTGGATTCCCAAGTCTGATGCGAACCTTTATGGTGTTTCCACTGGACGAGCACCATCTGTATCTCTTTATTCCGAAGCTTTTTGGTCTTCGAGTCCAGAATACGTTCTGGCTCTTCAACCACGTGAAGCTTCTCATCAATCTGCAAGTTAACGTGTGGTATCTGAACTTCTCTTTCGTCTGCTAAGCTCTTTCTCAAGTGACTAACATGGAATACAGGCTGTATTCCAGATAAGTCCGATGGCAGTTCAAGACGATAAGATTGATTTCCTATCTTTTCGACAATCTTGAACGCACCGATGAATCTTGGAGCTAGCTTGTTTTTCTTTATGAATCTCACCACATTCTTCATTGGGGATACTTTCAACATCACCCAATCGTTAACTGCAAAGCTTATTGATCTGTGTCGGTTATCATAATATGACTTCTGCCTGCTTTGAGCTTCCAGGATGTTCCTTCTAACAAGTTGAATCTTCTCATGAGTCAACTGTAGAAGGGCAGGACCCGCTATAGGTGATTCACCTGTTTTGCGCCAACAGGTGGGAGTTCTGCACTTTCTTCCGTACAAAGCTTCAAAAGGAGCCATCTTGATCGTTGAATGATAACTGTTATTATACGAGAATTCGACCAAAGGCAAGTGGTCATCCCAGTTACCACCTAGATCAAGAATGCAGGCACGAAGCATATCTTCGAGAGTAAGGATAGTACGTTCACTCTGGCGATCTGCATTAGGATGATAAGCAGTACTCATAGAGATCCGAGTACCCATCCCGTCTTGTAGAGCTTGCTAGAATCTAGATGTGAAACGACTATCATGATCAGATACGATAGATTTCGGCACACCATGTCGAGAAATTACTTCTGTGATGTATATCTGTGCCAATCTATCAAGAGAGTATGTTTCTTTCATCGGTATGAAGTGAGCTGACTTCGTTAGTCGATCCACGACTACCCAGATGGAGTCGTGCTGTCCTTGGTCTTTGGCAGTTTCGTGACAAAATCCATGGTTATATGCTCCCACTTCCACTCAGGTACTGGCAGTGGTTGCATATCCCCGAAGGGTTTCTGATGTTCTGCCTTAACCATTTGACATATTCTGTAGCTTTCAACATATTTACCGATGTCTTTCTTCATTCCTGGCCACCAGTAGTCAGCTTTCAGATCAAAGTACATCTTTGAGCTGCCAGGATGAACAGATAACTTGGACTTGTGGGCTTCAGATAGAAGAGTGCTGCGAATTGAACCATACTTAGGAACCCAGATTCGGTTTCCCTTGAGACAGTGAAGTCCCAAATGATTCAGAGTTAGAAATTGTAATTGCCCTTTTAGATTTTCAGAATCAATATTCTCTTCTTTCAGTGCTTCAGCTTGAGCAACTCCGATATCTTCAATAAGATCAGAAGAGAATATAACCGGAGTTAGGGCATAGCAGCACTTTTCTGGATAAACTTTTCTACTCAAAGCATCCGCGACAACATTAGCCTTGCCGGGATGATATAGGATCTCGCAATCATAGTCCTTGATAAGCTCCAAGGACCGTCATTGTTTCATATTCAGATCCTTTTGAGTAAAAAGATGTTTGAGACTCTTATGATCGGTGTAGAGCTGACACCGAGTCCCATAAAGATAGTGACGCCAGATTTTCAAAGCAAAGGTAACGACAGCCAACTCAAGATCATGAGTTGGTGCACTTTTCTCGTAGTCTTTCACTTGCCTTGAAGCGTAGGCAATGACTTTTCCCCTTTGCATAAGGACACATCCTAAGCCAGTACCAGATGCATCGCTATAGACAACGAAATCATCATTGCCTTCTGGTAAAGCTAGGATCGGCGCTTGAATCAGTTTCTGTTTCAACGTTTTAAATGCCTCTTGCTGTTTATCTGCCCATACGAAAGATGTATTCTTTCGTGTTAGCATCGTAAGTGGCACAACAATCTTCGAGAAGTCCTTTATGAATCGCCGATAATAACCGGCCAATCCAAGGAAACTTCGGATCTCAGAGGCATTGCGAGGCGTTTGCCATTTTTGAACGGCCTCGACTTTAGAAGGATCGACGAAAATCCCTTCACCAGAAACAACATGGCCAAGGAATTGAATCTGTTAGATTAATTATTTCGATCCTAGGAGTTATTTTGTAATATTTATTATCATTGTAATTTGTCTTGTATTTATTTCTATGTATTTCATGTTTATGTAAAAGTGTAGGGGCCATTGTTGCCAAGTCTTGTAAGTTAATTAAATGAGCCTATAAAGGCTCCTAGGGTTTACTTTATGAGACACACGGTTGACTACAATTTGAATCTCCTTTACAGCCGCCACTGTTCATCAATATTATAACATTCATATTGTCTTCTTTCTTATTAAACACATTTATTGAGTCAGTTTTCTTCATGTGTTTGATGAGATAATCATTGAGGTGCTGAATACATACGGGATTTGATAATAACAATTGGTATCAGAGCTCAGAGGGGTGGATTTCAACTGATTTCTTTCGGATTCTGCTGGGTTTGTTCATGTTCTTCGAGTTCTTCAATATTCAACCGGTTAGATCTTCATTTTCCATGGTTTTTCGAGTTTCTTGTGTAATAATGGTTCTATAAACATCACATTATCATTATCTACTGATTTTAAACTCATTTACTTCCATATCTTTGTTAAAATCATCAAGAATCGACCATTTTGAATCTTGAAAATATGGGTTTTTTAAGTGGGTTTTTCATGTGTTCATGCTAGTTTTAAGTGTTTTCTAGGTTGTTTTAAATCACCAAAAGTGTTTAAAATAGTTTATAAATAATTTAGAACTGTTTTTAGGCATTAAAACTGATAAAAATCGAATTCTGTCTTTTCTGCCTTAGAAAAACGTAAAAACCTGTTGTATTTCGGATTACATACTGTAGCATTTCGGACCACATAGGCACCAAATTCGGACCTCACAATCATCCTAATTCGGACCACACTTAGGTGAATTTCGGACCCCCATAAGCCAATTTCGGACCTTAATTCGGTCCAATCCGAACTTCGGAGCATCCGAAGTTCCGGAAAGGCTATTCATTTTTCACTTATTGGGACTTGTTCTACAATTTTTTTCAAATTTCGGACCACACCATTTCGGACCATCCGAATTCGGTCCTCTGTCCCTATTTCGGAACCATCATATTTCGGCCACTTTTCTGTTCATCCGAATTCGGCTCATCCGAATTCGGTCCATAGGTCCATCCGAACTTAGGACATCCGACTTTGGCTCCCCCAAGTACAACTGTTCATCCGAATTAGGACACTCATCCGAATTTGACCTTCATCCGAATCACTATTTATCCGAAATCAACCCATCCGAAGTCTAGCCATCCATCATCAACCCATCCGATCCACTATTCATCCGAAATCACTCCTTCCGAATTCATACCATCCGAATTCGGTTACCACATCCGAAACACTGTTCATCCGAAATCAAGCATCCGAATTCTGAACATTCTGATTTCAGTCCAACCCATCCGTGTTCAGTTTCCACCTCTAAGATCTCCATATTCTTAATCAGCACCAATACTCATAATGTCTCGTGAAGCTCTTGTACTCGGATCTGAGAACAGACCACCAGTTCTCTATCCTGATGAGTACGAACAATGGAAAGCCCGGTTCCTGAAATTCGTTGGAATGCAACCTCTCGGGAATCTGATGCTTCAATCAATATCCGAAGGACCCGTCATCTACTACAGAGAAATAGCTGCCAGACCCGAGGCTGACCCTCCTGTCCTAGCCTCAAAAGTTGAAAGAGAGCCGGCAAATGACGCCGAGAGGGATCGCCAGCACGCTGATAAGAGGGCAGAATATCTGATTTATCAAGCCCTCCCCACTGATATTTTGGTAGGTGTAGACAGTAAAATGTCTGCAAAAGAAATGTGGGACGAGCTGGAAATCCAAATGCTGGGGGCAGATCTTGATGATCGTGCCAAAATTGAGGAGGCGAAGGCAAAGTTTTCAGAATTCCGCGGCAAAGACGGGGAATCTCTGCAATCCACGTTCACCAGGTTTTGTGCAGTCCTTAAGGAATTGAATAAACTGCACATCAAGAAGGATCGGGATGACATAAACATCCAATTCTTTGCCGCCTTAGCCCCCGAGTGGCAGCTTGCATGTAGGGCAACAAAAAGAGTTCTGAACATTCCTGAGGTATCCATAAATGTCGTTTTTAAGGAGCTTAAGAAATATCAAGGGGATGTGGATCAACAGAAACTGATGGCAAATCAATTGGCCTCTCTACTGCTATCAGCCAACACAGGGTTGAAACCAAATGATTCCCTAGCCTTGATCACCAACACACAGATTCCGACACCATCTTTTGCTCCTGGTTCTTCATCGTCTCAGTACAGGTATGCTTCCCCTCCGCGTGAGGTCTATGATGAGGAGGAAGCTACGATCCAAGAACAGATTGCCTTGTGGACCAACCGTCTCCAACAAAGACGGTTCTCCAACAAGACCAACAACAAACTCCGATATGACACTGGTCCTCGGAGGTACTCAGATGATAGGAGGGATGACCGCCGCGATGACTACCGCAGGGATGACAGGGATGATCGCCGGTATGATGACAGACGCGACTATCGCGATGATCGCCGTTATGAAAGGCGTGACGAAAGGCGAGATGACAGGAGAGATGACAGGCGGGACGATCGAAGGGATGATCGTCGGGATGACCGCCGGGACCGAAGGCGTGATGATAGCCGCGAGCACCGTCGGGCCGACAAAAGGCCGGCGGAAAGAAGAGAGGAGAAGCCAAGAGCAGACAAGCCAAAGGCCACTGATGAACGTCTCTGCTACAAATGTGGCAAACCGGGCCACTTTGCTAGGGAATGCAAAAATAACTTTGAGAGAGACGTTGCTTATTATGAAAGAAAGCTCGAGGCTGCAAAGAAGAAATCGGATGCGTTGGCCCTCGTCGCCCAGGAGGACTACTGGGATGCTGAAGATTCTGAAGACGAGGATGAAAAGGGCAAGAATTGCTATATGGTTGATCGTCAGGGGTTGGAGACTTGTACTGATGTCACTGCTGCAAATTCAGACATTGCTGCTGAGGGGGAGACAATGAAACATCCACCAGCATGTCTGATGACCACAACCGACGATCCCGAATGCTCCACATCCGGTTCCGAGTCCAGTGAGGTATATTCCTATTACATTCCTGCACATGTAAATAAATTATTTGTAGATAATGAATGTACACTACACACACAAATATTTGATCTACAAGATAGATTAAAAGCTGAAACTGCAAAGTGTGTACAGGCTGAACATCAAGCTCATATTCTGAAAGAATCATCTGAATTATATCATGCAAAATGGTTAACTAATCATAATGTTATAAAACAGATGTTGATAGAAAAAGTAGATGTTCAGGATAGGAATATATACCTTGAATCTTGCATGGAAACGCTTTCAAAAGAAAAACTCTCTTTAAAAGAAGAAATATCTGTTCTTACAAAACAATTAGATGTGGTAAATATGGAAAATATAGACAGTTTAGAAAAATACAAAATGATTGAAGAAGAAATGATAAGTTTGTACGCAAGAATAAAGACCCTTGACGATGCATTTTTGAAAAGGGGTCAAACAGAACAAACTATCCATTTAAATCAGCCCAAAGAAACTAGGTTTTACCATTCTAAACAGGGAATTGGTTTTAAAAATCCTAAATATTTGGAAAAAGCACAAAATGTCTTACCTGTATTTTATGACATGAATTATATGGGAGCCGGTATTAAATCTTTCTTTTTTGAGTCATCAAAAGAAGTTTTAAACCAAGAAAATGAGAAACGTGTTGCGCGTAAAGATAAAGAAATTTCTTTTCATTATGAAGAACTTAATGAGAGTTATTCTTCTAGAGTACCCACTTTAGAGGAAGATCTCTCGTCAACTTATTCAGATGCTGAATTGAACACTGAAACTGAAAAATCAACTCCTCAACTTTATATTCCTGCGAAAGTTCTTCAACAACAAATCATTGTTTTAGAAAAGGAATTGAAGTCGTCTCAAGAGAAAGCACTTGATCTTCAAGATGCTCTTCTTAAGAGAGAAGAAGAATTGGTAAATCAATCTTTTCAACAAACTGTGGAAGTCACTGTCTACAGAGAAAATTTTGAAATAGTTTCACAACAATTGAAAGATCTTTCAAAACAACAAACACTTTCTCATTCCCTAAAAAATCCATGCATGTCATCAGATAAAGGTAAGGCTACAGCTGAAACTTCTTCTATCTTTGTCAAAGGTGAGTGCTCAAATGCTTTCAAGAATGAGGTTTCTAAAAAGACTCAGATAAAATCCAAGTCTTTTAAGAAACCCACTCACCACCAAAAAGAAAAGTCTGTCAAGTCTAAATCTTCCATGCTTACTGACTCTAATCGTTTTGTTCCTACAGATCATATAAGGAGAGTCCCAAAAACCACCATGCAGGATTTTACAAGTTTTTTTTGAAGAAGGCTTTAATGCCAAGTGAATTTGTTACTAGAGATAGGATGTCTGTAATCTCTAAAGACAATGTGTGTAACAAAGCGCGTGACAATGTTTGTAATGATGTACCGAATTCTACTATTCCGTTAAAGTACTCTTTCAAGGATTTGTTTAATCTATGACCAACTAAATATAGACGACAGGTTCCTGAAATGAATGCTTTTGTGCCTTATCCTGTTAAACGTATTCGGAAAAAGAAAACTAAAAATAGTGCATCATCGGCCACAAACAAAGTTGAGACATGTCCGTTGCCAAGGCCCAAAACCAAAGCAACGGTCAAGAAGGTCTCGACAAGACAAAAACCGAAGGCAATTTCAGCGCCTAAGGTTCCAAAACCCAATAAATCCAATCTTCAATGGATTCCAAAGGGTTGTGCATCTGGACCACACACAAATGCTAGTTGGGTTTCTAAATCTGTACACGTGCCATATAAATCTGGAAATCCTAACAAAAAGGGACCCATATTGAGGTGGGTACCCAAGGTTGTGTGATCTTAATGCAGATGGTTTCTTGGTTACTTCTGATCAAGACCCGTGCTTCAAAGAAATGGCTTCTAGTTACCTTAGACTAGGACCCGTTCTTTTGCTTGTCGGTTGTGCTTAAACCGACACGTTTGGCTTCTGTGCACACAGCCCAGGACCCGGTCTTAACTCATCATGTTTTCTGAACATCTCGGTTCAGAACACGGTTTGATTGTGAATTAAAAAATGGATGTGTTTGAATGCATATAGTTTTTCATTATATGAATTTATGTGTTTTTCAGGCTAAGTCCATTTGGTATATGGATTCGGGTTGCTCCAAGCACATGACAGGAAGAAGAGAATTGCTGTCCAACGTTGTTGAACAGTATTGCGGAACTGTGAAATTCGGGAACAACCATCAGGCTTAAATAAGAGGATACGGGGACTTAGTTCTAAATAATCTGGTCATCAAGGATGTTGACTATGTTGAGGGGTTATCTCATAATCTTTTTATCATAGGACAACTCTGCGATAAAGGACTAGAAGTAACATTTAGGGCTAAGAACTGCAGTGTTAAGAACATGGATGGAAAAGAAATCTTGACTGGTTCCCGAAAATCTAACCTTTACACCATTGACGTATCTAAGCTTGTAGTAAAGGATAACATTTGTCTACTATCAAAAGCCTCGTCAAAAGACTCTTGGTTGTGGCATCGAAGATTATCCCATTTAAATTTTGATAACATCAACAAGCTGGCTGCGAAGCAATTGGTCAAAGGACTTCCTGAGTTACGCTATGAAAAGGACCATCTGTGTGGAGCATGTGAGAAAGGAAAAATGAAACGATCATCTCACAAACCAAAGCCCGAACCATCAACAAAAAGAGTTTTGGAGTTACTTCATATGGATTTATGCGGACCAATGAGAACTCAAAGCATAAATGGAAAATGATATGTGTTGGTTATCGTTGATGATTATTCTCGATATACCTGGGTCAGGTTCTTGCGTTCCAAGGACGAGACAGCTCAAGAAATCATTGATTTTATCAAGAGTGTCGAGACCCAACAGCAGCTGTCAGTACAATCAATCAGATCAGATAACGGCACGGAGTTCAAGAACTCGGTAGTGGAGGGCTTCCTTCGATCCAAGGGGATTCAGCATCAATACTCTGCTGCTCGAACACCTCAACAAAATGGGATCGTGGAAAGGCATAACCGTACGCTAGTAGAAGTCGCTCGTACAATGCTCACATACTCAAAGCTACCTCCGTTCTTGTGGGCCGAAGCCGTATCAACAGCATGCTATACACAGAATCGCTCCATCATTCATAAGCGCTTTAACAAAACTCCTTACCAACTCTTTTTGAATAAAGTACCACTTATCAAGTACTTCCGTGTATTTGGTTGCAGGTGCTATGTGCTGAATGACAGAGACAACCTCGGGAAATTTAACAAAAAGGCGGATGAAGCGATCTTCATTGGATACTCATCCAACTCGAAGGCGTATCGCGCATTCAATACCCGAACCAGAACAGTCAATGAAAGTGTGCATGTCACATTTGATGAGTTGGCTGAACTGGCACCCGAAGTTGATCAATCAGGACCACGCATTACTCAAATGCCTGGAGACTCTTCGAATAATCCCACTTCTTTTTCTTCTTCTGATTTGGTTAATTTATTTGATCCTTTTTATGTTGAATTTTTCAGTCCTAACGCTAGTGTGTCTAATGTTGTTAATAATGTAGGCAATCCTTCCAGTTCAACTGCGCCGCAAAGTTTCTCCACTCCCTCTTCATCAACATATCCTCATCCATCCACATCATCCACCGACACATCCGCAGTTGAATCTACTCCTATAATACCCTCACATATAATACCAACGATTCTTCCTTCACCCGAACACTCGGAAATTGAACCAGAACCTGTGGTACCATCATTTGAAACCATTGACCATGAATCCTCATCCATTCCCATATTAACCACAGAGGTTCCATCCCGAGCACCCCTTCGACACGAGATCAAATGGACCCGCAGTCACCCAACAGAACAAATCATTGGTGACGTAACAACAGGAGTCCATACTCGTAGGGCATCTGCTAATGAATGTCTCTACGCATCATTCTTGAGTATGATAGAGCCCGCTCGTGTGGATGAAGCCCTGACAGATCCGGACTGGATAGTTGCAATGCAAGAGGAACTCAACCAGTTTGAACAGCTAAGAGTATGGCGGTTAGTTCCCAAGCCAAAAGACCGTACAGTCATCGGAACAAAGTGGATCTTTAAGAACAAACGAGATGAAAACGGCATTGTGATAAGGAACAAAGCAAGACTTGTTGCCAAAGGCTACCGACAACAAGAAGGGATAGATTATGACGAGACCTTTGCTCCAGTTGCACGGATCGAAGCAATCAGAATCTTCTTGGCGTATGCGGCACACAAAGACTTCAAAGTGTACCAAATGGACGTCAAGACTGCCTTTCTAAACGGTGAACTTAACGAGGAAGTGTATGTTGAACAACTACAAGGCTTTGTTGATACACATAAACCTGACCATGTTTTTGTGCTAGATAAGGCCCTCTATGGTTTAAAACAAGCACCTCGAGCATGGTATGATAGTCTTTCGAATTTCCTTATTTCTGCCGGTTTCTATAAAGGTGTGGTGGACACAACTCTGTTCACTAAAAGGGAAGGCCCACATATAATGCTAGTACAGATTTATGTTGACGATATTATATTTGGATCTACTGACAGTAATTTTTGTAAGGATTTTTCAGCCCTAATGGAGTCTCGGTTTGAGATGAGTATGATGGGGGAAATGAACTTTTTCCTCGGATTACAAGTCAAACAACTTGAGGATGGGATTTTTGTGAACCAGTCGAAATATACTCTTGACATTCTCAAGAAGTATAAGTTAGACTCTTGCACGAGTATTGCAACTCCCATGGCCTCCAACTGTAAGTTAGACACCGATCCTTCCGGGAAAAGTGTCGATAATACAACTTACAGAGGGATGATAGGATCCTTACTGTACTTGACTGCCAGTAGACCGGATATAGTGTTTTCAACATGTCTTTGTGCTAGATTTCAGGCCGAACCAAAAGAATCACACCTAACTGCGGTAAAACGCATTTTTCGTTATCTTAAGGGTACACCCGAACTTGGTCTATGGTATCCAAAGGGAACCGATTTCGATCTTACCGCGTTTTCAGATGCTGATTTTGCCGGTTGTAGAGTGGACAGAAAAAGCACATCGGGAGGAATACAGTTCTTAGGCGATAGACCGGTGAGTTGGTCTTCCAAAAAGCAGAATTGTGTATCCACATCCACAGCTGAGGCTGAGTATGTAGCAGCTGCAAGCTGTTGCTCTCAAGTGCTGTGGATGAGAACACAATTACGCGATTATGGGTTCTCACTCACCAATATCCCGATTTACTGTGATTCTCGAAGTGCAATTGCCATCTCCTGCAATCCCGTGCAGCACTCTCGAACAAAACATATAGATATCAGGTTTCATTTTATTAAAGATCACGTTGAAAAGGGAACCATTGAGTTGTATTTTGTTGGCACGGAATACCAACTAGCGGATATATTTACTAAAGCTCTAGACGAACCTCGTTTTCGGTTTTTAGTATCTCATATCGGCATGTTGAATCCACCTTCCAATTAAATAACAGATATTGTCTTAAATAATTCTATTTCAATCTATCATGATTGAAATTCCTTTATTTAGAAAATAACTGTTATTTAAATTTAAGGATTATGTCACAAGATTGAAACTCAATCTTTCCTTATCTGCGTATATCTTTAATAATCAATGATCCTGATAAATTGCTGTGTGAATTGTTCATCATGGAGTGGGATGCAAACAATATCCAGGTTTGTCGGTACTTGTAAGGCTTAAAGAAGGGTTGTCGCGTTTAAAATCTGAAAAAGGAAAAAGAAAAAGGACCGGTATTTAGTTGAGGGGGAGTAGAGTTAGGATTTTTAAATTCTATAATTCTGTGTTTCTTGTTATTTTTATTTTTTTTATTTTTTTTGTTGTTGTTTGTTTTGTTTTAGTTAAATTTTTAATCTTAGGATTGGTTTTAGTTTTCAATTTAAGGTTTAATTTAATAGATCAGATAATCACAAAAAGATTTTAATTGTTCAAATTCATCAAAAAGCCAAAAACATTTTAGTTTATTTTAGCTTATTTTTATCTTAAATTAAATGATCCAAGAAAATACCAAAAATATTTCATGTTGTTGTTTCAAAGAAAACCTCAAAAAGACGCAAAAAAAAAAAAAGAAAAAAAAAATTGGGCCAAAATTTAAATGTTGTTTTAATTAATTTCAGGCCCATCTTATTTTTGTTTTTTGTGNGAAACAATGAAATTAAGTGGGAGAAATCCATTTACGCATAAAAAGAGAAACATTGTATCTCCTTTGGCTATGCGTAAATCGATTTTCTCCACTTAATTTTGTTGTTTTTTCTTCTACCTGTGTTTGATTGATTATGGGGTTAATATTAAAAAAACCTACAATCTTTCATTGATTTATCGATTAAATCACTGGACTTTTTTTTTAACTGTTTAAGTCACCTAACAAATTTTGTATGATCTAAACCTATATAAATGACTGATTCATCAGGTTATTTAACCTAAATAACCGGCAACCATCTTTCTTCATTAACGTTCTCTTGGTCTTCAACAACGTTCATACAACAACGTTCTCTTGGTCTTCAATGTCTTCTTCTTCAAACTTGATGTATAGATCGAGTAATGTGAGTGATGAAACAATAGTATAGTATGTTGGTGTGGACAGCCTGTGTTGGAATGGACGATTTCATGGACAAATGACAATCCAGGAAGAAGATTTTATGGTTCCCCTAATTATAAAGTAAATTCTCTTGATTAGTTGAAATAGGTCTAGCATTTCTACTTAAATTGATGGATTTCTTCATAACAGAGAAAGGATTGCAACTATTTCAAGTGGCTTGATCCAGAATTACCCAACAATTGGTACAGAGATACCAGTTTTTAGATTCATAATAGTCTGGAGGTTTTGAAGAATGGAAATCATTATTCTCATGAAGTGGATCTGAAGAAGCAAGTGGAGTTGCTTCAACTGGCTGAAAACCAAAAAAAAAAAAAATAGAGTTCTTACTTAGGTGGATCATAGTGATGTTGATTTTACTATTTGTTTTGGTTATGTTCATGTAGATGTTTGTGTACCAAGTAATGTCAAGTAATTGTTATGTTTATGTAGATGTTGTTAGGGGTTTTGGTTATGTTTACATAGGTGGGTCAAGTATTGTAATGATGCCATCTAATGGTAGTGTGTGAACTTATCAAGTAATGTCAAAAATGAATTTTGTTGTTTAAAAGAACTTGATGTATTGAAGTAAGTTTGTTGTATTATCATTCATTGTGAACTATATTTGATTGTGAATCGTGCTTTGAATACGAACCGTGCTTTGAATACAAACGTTTCCTACACAAATCGTTTCCTCCATATGCGAACCATGGTTGAAGGGCTAGGGTTTTACGAAGCGTTTTTGTTGAAGTCAACAGAAGTGTTAAACGAAGCGTTTTACTCGTGGGGGTGGGTTTACCGGTGGAACCGGTTCTAGGTTATTTTATGTAGGTTTAGAAAATAAGTTCAGTAACTTAATCGATAAATCAGTGAAACATTGTAGGGTTTTTTCAATATTAACCCTTGATTATGTGCTTGTGGTGATCGATTTATTTTTATAGTAGATTTGGTCGTAAGACATTACATGCATTTTTATTTTATTTTTTTGGTTATCAGATTTGTGGTTGGAAGATGTTTGTTGCCGACAATGATCATGAAAAGAACAAGGTTTTTGGGTCTTCTTCGATTTCATTTATAACAAAAAATAGTTAATAGTTGATGAAAATATTGCGTATAAGTTCTAATTATTTTAATACCTTATTCAGTTTTAAGTGTTTATTGTGTTATTGTTGGTTGTCAAATTTCTTAAGAAAGTGAGATTTAGGTCTTGAAGTTTAGTATACAGATGCATAACTAGATTTTCTTGGCAACATTGCAAAGTATTTTTTGTGGCAAGTTCCACTAAAGTGGGTTTGGCCTATGATATGTGTGTTATTGTGTTCTTAACTAATTTCTTGGCAATTTTCATTTGATTTAAATATTGAATTTCTTTGATCTTTGCTTAGATATCCTTTTAAGAGACAAGTGAAAGATCGATTTTTTTATTTTCTCTATGAATCCAAAAGTTTGCTGGGTATAAATAACTTAAATGCACATGAGAATTTCGACCTTGTAACCTATTATAAACGTTGTATGTTTATTTGTATTTTTAATTATACATTAACCAAATCTGTACTGTTCCACTTTTTGATGAATGACACAAATTATCAACATGTATTGTTGTAGCAATGTACATATAAACATGTTAACGGATATGGTTCAACTTTTATATTCATCCCTTTTTTCGTCAAAATCAAAAAGAGATTTTCCTCTAACATTAAAATGATATAATGAACAAGGGATGCAAATACGCATAGATAACTTTACACGCATACAAAAGATCATTAAACATATCAGAAGAGTTGATAATGGTTAAAACAACTAGCCCCGTAAACAACAATTAATACAAAAAATTAAAAGGTACACATAACATATCCGAGGGGCTGATAATTGTTGAACAATGTTTTACTTATAAATGGGTTAATCGTCAAAAAAAATATACAATTAATTACCTTAAATGATTAAGTTTATTTGCAATAGAAAAATAATCGAACTATTAATTTTTTTTTTAATCATTTGAGAAATTTGGTTGTTTAAAAGATTAAATATATGTTTGCTTGCTTTAAATGGCAAATTACCAAGAAATGTAACATAAAATATAAAAATTGACAATAAAGGTAATATGAAATTTCTTAAGAAAAAAAACATAAAATTCAAAATGATATTGATAATCAATTAAGAAAGTAAATTATTATTTTATGCTCTTATTTTTGGTTTATTTTTATTGGCCTTAAATTTGAATTTTATATTTTTTCTCGGCAAAATAGAATTTTTCATTAACTTTTTCAGACAAAAAACATTTATGATACATTTGTATTTTACGTTACGTTTCTTGATAATTTTACTTACTTTAAACTTAAAAATTATATAAAATTAATTAATTTGATTAAAAACTAAAAGCAGGATCCCTCGTCTTAATCAACCGTTTCTTGACAATAAGTGTTTAATTTTTTTTTTTATTATAAATAAACTTAAACGACGATGAAGAAGAAAAACAAAAAAAACATCCTTCGTCTTAATCAACTAGTGTAATACCCGTGCGGTGCACAGGATACTACTTTTTTATTAGTTACATTGAAAAGTTTGAAACTATTCTACGAAACAAACAATGACCAATTAGCACATATGATATTCGTTTCTATTACATTTATTATTTAACAATACACAACAAACACAAGCTCATTTTATGATCAGGTAAAATACTTTCAACCGAACAATAATCATGTTTGAGGAAAACATATTTTTATAACGCATTCCTCGTTTTCATAAAATGAGCCCAATACCCGTGCAATGCACGACATAATGTTATAATTTAATCTGTTGTTCAAACGTACGCAGAATTACGAGTTACAACCATTCGAAGCATATAACATACCCAATAATATGCACACAGGAAATAACAATTAATAAGACATTATGGTTCAAATAACATAACATACATAAACCAAGAAAGTATGAAATATTAATAAAGCATCAACACAATAGAAATCTTCTAATGTTCTCTGCTTCAGGTATTACAGGTTCGATAACTATCTTCGTCAGATCCGTAGAAAACAGCACGTTCACTGAAAATCATGTAATACAAAATTAGCAAAATAGAAATTCGAAACAACACATACAAAACATAAAATGAAAGTAATCAAATTTTTTGATAACATACTTGTATCAAAATGCACAAGAGTAACGCATGAAACATATATGATAGACCTTGCCAGGATAGCACGATAAAATCTAACATGCTTCGTATCCGACGTGTCATACAACTTTAACTTTATCTTGTATCCGCTGTAAAAAAAGAATAGTTGCAAGTAACATAACATTGTATTGTACACATATCACACGTAAGAACACAACATACACAAAAAAAAAATACGTTAACATACCTGTCATCCTGTAAGAAAACTTCAAACGAAGAGCTCAAGTTTAGATATGAAGCGCTAATTCGACGACCAGATACGATTTTTCCAACAACATCTGACACAAGGTAAATGAGTAATAAAGAAGGTAACGTATTAGCGCATTAGATGACCAGGTAAAAAACAACACACGAAGGACGTATTAAGTAATATGGACGTACCGATCAATAGTCGTGAACTCGTCAGTTTATCCACAAAACTTTTTAACGATGGTACCAATGGATACAAAGGGACCATGCGATCGATAGCAACTGTAACAGGTGCAATTGTTGTCTTCTTAGTAAAAAGTATGTGTTAATATGAAATCCCGTATATATTCAGCACCTTGACGTTTTTCTCATCAAACACATGAAGAAACAAGCTCAATAAATGTGTTTATAATAAGAAAGAAGACAATATGAATGTTGGTGAAAATGGAAGAACAGTGGCGGCTCCAAGAGAAGATTCAAATGTAGGTCAACCGTGTATATTAAAAAAGCAACCCTAGGAGCCTTTATAGGCTCATTTAATTAACTTACAAGACTTGGCAACAATGGCCCCTACACTATTACATAAGAAAGAAATTACATAGAAATAAATACAAGACACATTACAATGTTAATAAATATTACAAAATAACTCCTAGGATCGAAATAATTAATCTAACAATCTCCCCCTTTTCGATCACTTAGGAGGTCCTGGAACTCGCGCATGATCTGTTGATTCACGAAGACCAAGTATGACATCGAAACGTCTGGTTACTTGTCTTGTATGTAGCCGCTCGTTCAGGTAGTCTATGCCGCTGAGTGTATTTTGTATTTCCGTAGGTGAGCATCTCTGTTCAGGATCTGGTTGAGCATCATAATCTTGTACTTTCTTTGTGAGAGCAGCTCGAACCAGTCGAAGTGTACCATCGGAATAGCAAGGTAGATCCTCAAAGCGCATATACCTTTTGTAGCCCTTGTGATTCACAAAAATAACACCCGGATCTCCTTTAAGTATAACTCTGTAGGCCGGGTGGTGGGCTAAAAGAAAACTATCTTGTTCTGGTGCTCGTAGGCCCACCTTAACCATAGCACTCTCAATCGCCATCTGAAAATCTCTTAAGCACATTATGATCGATCGGCGATTCATGCTTCGAACTAAGGCACCTACAGCTGTCATGTGGGATAGACGTTTTCTGATTCGATTTTTCAGACTGTTGTGAAGGAACTCAACGTCATCCGCTCTTATGTAGTCAAGGTCATACTCAAAGATGTCATCTCCCGTACCATCTTCTCTTTTCACTTGATAGGAGGGATAGAATACTTTGGCTCTTTTGCACATGGTAATTGATTTGAGTTTTTTAATCTTTGACTTTGACACCTTAGACCTTTGTTCCCGGAGCATCAATTGGTAGTATTCGGCCTGTTCAGCTTTGGAGACATTTGTAAGTTCCATGAGTAGGCGTCTGCTGAAGGCTCCAGGTTTCTTTCTGAATACCATCTTGAATCTTTCTTCTAGATATGGATTCTGAAATTGCTCCGGGGGAAAGTTCTGCAGGAATTCTTTCAGGCCTTGAACGGGGGGTTCTTCGATTTCGTCCTTTTTAGCTTCAAGAAGCTTTATGATAGTCCCCCGCCGTTCTTGACGCATTTGATCTTTATCGCTCTGCGGCAGTGTGTGAACTTTTCCTTTCGTGTAGTGGTCTACCCAGAATAGGTCGTCTTTTCTGTGCACTCCAGGACCCTCGGGAGTTTCATCGAAGCAGTCAACCCTTTTTGTTTGGGAGGGACCTGAGCGTTGGGTTTGTTGGACTGGTGGAGGGCTTGGGGATCTAGGTGGGCTGACTGTAATGTGGGATTCTTTTAGTGATGGGGGAGCTTGGATGGATGAGAGTATGTCTTCCTGTTGGGCTCTGGGTGGTGAATTCAGGAAATCGAAGGAAGAGGATGAGGATTTTTTGGTTGGAGAGTCAGGTTCAGGCTTAGGAGTTAAAAGTGGTTGGTTGTCCTCGGTATCAGAATCTGAATCAGAAACTAATATGATTTCAACCTTCCCGTGTGGCTCCTCAAATTCTACCATGGCTGTCATTGGATCCAGTGGAGCTGGACCCTCGACCATCGGCTCGACTTCAATCAGCATGAACTCCTGAGCTTCCTGTGACTTTTCCCCCGACCCCTGAAATTCAGACCCCTCGGCGGTCTCTGCTCCCCCTGTACCCAGCATGGGCTCCTCAAATTGTACTTTTCTGCGCTTCTCCCCCTCATGACGATCAGGGTCGTCCTGGGCGTCATGTTTTCTTTTGAGGGTTTCGGCCTGAGCGCGGCATTGGAGATCAATAACTGCCGACTCGAGGCGATCCATCCTGGAATTTAGCTGCTCCTGGACCTGAAGGATTAGGCGATTGAGTGCGTCCAGTTTGTCAGAGAGCTCCGCCATTTGTAGTTGGACTGAGTGAGATCCTTGTGAGGGGCCGGCTTCGGAGGCGACACCCTTACCCTTTATAAGAGAAAGAAGGGCGGTATGTCGTTCCTCGGCTGCCTCCCTTTGGGCGTCAAGGTCAGCCCGGGTGATAACGCCGGCAGCACGTAAGGCTGCCGTTAACATCTCCAAATTGATGGGGAGATGGCCGGAAGTGGACGGCGTAGATTTAGCCACTCCCGGTCTTCCTTCCGTCATCTCTGGCTCCACTACGGGATGCTCAGATCTGGAAGTTTCGGGAGCTGCCACGGAGGCAGCTCTTGGGGATGCCACAAAAGCATCGTGCACGGTGTCTGTTTGTGGGGATGGAATCGTGGGCGAAGGAAGTTCGGTCACGTGGGGAGGAGTGTGACCTTTTTCAACACCGCCACTCTCCGAATGAGAGGGCGATGGCGTATGTGGAAGATCCCCGTGTAATGAAGTGGTTTCCCTTTGAGGGGAAACCAAGTGGATGGTTGGGGATGTGGCGACCGCTGGACTAACGGTCTTATGAGGTGGTGTCCGGCTGATAGGGCTTGGTTCACCCTCAGATTGCATATCCCTCGGCCTTACAACAGAGACGGTTCGTTCAGAATCCGCCGTCTCTGCCGTCTCACCTACGACTCCCTCCCTTACACTCTCAGCCTCCCTCTCACCATGACCCAGTGATTGTTGTACTTCCATCCTTTCTCCCTCGTTCTCACTCTCATGTTGCTCACCGTCGGACTGGTTAGTCTCAGTCGATTCAGACTGAGACTCATCCGGATAGTTTTCTCTCATATAGTCCCTTACCCGATCTGTACCCCTTGACCTTGTCAGAGTTGATAATGGAATCTTCATTACCTGTACCGTTGGTGCCCCTTTTGGCAAAGTCAGTTTCTGGATAGCGACGGTTGGATAGACATCAGCTTCTGGACGCTCATGAATGTCTTCGTCCTGATCCATGGCGTATTGTATGATGAGCTGAAGGAATCGTTGATAGGGGACATACTTGCGTCCTTTCTTCGTGCTCCTTTCCACGTGGACTCTCCTTAAATCTTCAAAGATAAAAGCCGCATAGTCCACGTGTCGGTCGTAGGCAAAGCCAGCGAACATGGCTAAAACCTGGGCCGATGCTGAGTCATGACCAGAATGTTTGGCTGTCAGGCACTTGTTGAGTACATCGAAGAGAATTCTCCAGTGGGACTGAAGGTTCTTGGTGCGAAAGTCGGATGGTTTGGTTAGGGATCCGTCATACCCTAGGTTTTGAATTTCAGAAAGGGCTTCTGAGACGGATGGGTTTGGATCGAACGAGTCAATGGAGGGAATGTAGTCTTGGATGGGAAAACGAAGGATGTGACGAATGGCTGTGGTTGTGACTTTGACTGGAACGCAGTCAATGGTGGAGGTGAAGTGAGGTTCGGGGTCGGTTAAGAATTGTAGCCTGTTCCAGAATTGTTGTAGGTAAATCTGGGGAACGGCGATGGCTGTGGAAAGGGCATAATATATGGGATGGTGGGTGAGAATGTCAAAAGCTAGGGTTTGGGATTCTTTTGGAAGGATAGAGACGTCGAGTTGCCAGTTATGGGGGATAAACTCGACAAACTCGGCGCTCGGCAAGATGGCTTCTTCGGGTAACTGAGCGTTATTATTCGGGATTGGCGGATGGGGAATGGTAAGAACGATTGTGGGGTCCATTTTCCTGCAAAGTGCAACACAGTTAGAATCATAAGACTCGATATGATAAAGCATTGACGTGAAGTCTAGATGAGTGTGAAATAGAAATTGTCTGATCTGTTTATCATCGGGTCTTTATTAGTAGAATAAAATTCTACTAACAAAGTCCAAAGTCAATCGTTAAGAGACCGATGTTAGATAAGACCGTTTCACTCAAACACTGATCCTAACTCTAATCAATGGTGCACTTGGATGGAACTATTTTTTTGTGATTTTTAATTTATATGAAAATGCAGAAATGGAAAAAATGAAAAATAAAAAAAAATCCTAAGTGTGGATTTCGGATGGTCCGAATTCGGATGAACAGTGTCACCGAATTCGGATCAGTCCGAAATCGGATGTTGCATGAATGATGTTTGGGGGGTTCGAATTCGGATGAGTTGAAAACAGGAACCGAGTTCGGATGATGGTCCGAAATGTGAATGGAATGAATGAAAGTGGTCCGAAGTCGGATGGTACCCAGAATTCGGATGGGAACAGAATTCGGATATCATCCGAATTCGGATGAACAGAGGTGAATAGACTTAGACTATATTCAAGTTTTGAAGATTTTGACCCTGCTTTGATGGTCCGAATTCGGATCAACAGTGACCCGAATTCGGATCAACAGTGGTCCGAATTTTGGTTTGTACTTTTGAAAATTTTTGAAGTTAGTCTAAGTCGGACATCCGAATTCGGGTGGTGGTCCGAATTCGGACACCCGAAACTGCATGAGTGCAGTTAATGTTCATGCAAAAATAAACGTGAACAGTTAAATGTTTAACAAAAATGCATGAAATTTCAGATCCTAGTCTAAAACAAGTTACTCAACATTTTATCTAACTACAGCTAAAGAAAAATAACACATTTCAGTACCCTAAATGTATAAAAACCGAAAATAAAAACTATAAAAGTTTTGAAAATTAAACAAGCAATATACGAAGTTAAAAACGAAAATAAAGAAAGAAATATGTTACCTGGTAGTGCCGAAGAAGGAAAATGCAAGAAAAACGAAAGATTATGATGTTCCAAAAGCTTGAAGTGGTAACAATGGTGGTTTGGGGCGGTGGTGTCGACGGGAGGGAAGGAGAAGAAGAAAGAAATATCTTGAAAGTGAAGGAAGATGAGTTGACCAGTTGACCAACCCATTATATAAACTCGCGCGGGTCATGGGTCGGGTCAGAGATCCGCGCCCCAAGTGGAAGATGGGCCGGCGGGTTGGGCTCAATTCAAAAAACTTTTGGGCTATTTAAAAAATGAAACAAGGTTTAAAAAAATGGGCCAAAAAATATTCCATCTTTTTGTGATTTTCTTTGAAACAAAAATGAACAAAAAACGAAGTAAAATATTTTGATATTTTTCTGAAATAAAAATAAAATAAAATAAAATAAAGTAAACTAAAATATTTTTGGCTTTTTGATAAATTTGAAAGTTAAAATCTTTTTGTGATTTTCTGACATATTAAATTAAACTTAAAATTAAATCAAAAATTAAGACCAACCTAAAATTTAAACTTTAACTATAAAAGAAACAAAGAGAAACACAGAATTATAAAATTTAAAATCCTAACTCTACTCCCCCTCAAATAAATACCGATCCCTTTTTTTCTTTTCAGATTTAAATCACGACAACCCTTCTTTTAAGCATTACTAATACCGACAAACCTGGATATTGTTTGCATCCCACTCCATGATGAACAATTCACACAGCAATTTATCAGGATCATTAATTATTAAAAATATGCGCAGATAAGGAAATAATGAGTTTTAATTTTGTGACATAAACCTTAAATTTAAATAACAGTTATTTTCTAAAATAAAGAAATTTCAATCAAGATAGATTGAAATAGAATTATTTAAGACAATATCTGATATTTAATTGGAAGGTGGATTCAACATGCCGATATGAGATACTAAAAACCGAAAACGAGGTTCGTCTAAAGCTTTAGTAAATATATCCGCTAGTTGGTATTCCGTGCCAACAAAATACAACTCAATGGTTCCCTTTTCCACGTGATCTTTAATAAAATGATACCTGATATCTATGTGCTTTGTTCGAGAGTGCTGCACGGGATTGCAAGAGATGGCAATTGCACTTCGAGAATCACAGTAAATAGGGATATTGGTGAGTGAGAACCCATAATCACGTAATTGTGTTCTCATCCACAGCACTTGAGAGCAACAGCTTGCAGCTGCTACATACTCAGCCTCAGCTGTGGATGTGGATACACAATTCTGTTTTTTGGAAGACCAACTCACCGGTCTATCGCCTAAGAACTGTATTCCTCCCGATGTGCTTTTTCTGTCCACTCTACAACCTGCAAAATCAGCATCTGAAAACGCGGTAAGATCGAAATCGGTTCCCTTTGGATACCATAGACCAAGTTCGGGTGTACCCTTAAGATAACGAAAAATGCGTTTTACCGCAGTTAGGTGTGATTCTTTTGGTTCGGCCTGAAATCTAGCACAAAGACATGTTGAAAACACTATATCCGGTCTACTGGCAGTCAAGTACAGTAAGGATCCTATCATCCCTCTGTAAGTTGTATTATCGACACTTTTCCCGGAAGGATCGGTGTCTAACTTACAGTTGGAGGCCATGGGAGTTGCGATACTCGTGCAAGAGTCTAACTTATACTTCTTGAGAATGTCAAGAGTATATTTCGACTGGTTCACAAAAATCCCATCCTCAAGTTTTTTGACTTGTAATCCGAGGAAAAAGTTCATTTCCCCCATCATACTCATCTCAAACCGAGACTCCATTAGGGCTGAAAAATCCTTACAAAAATTACTGTCAGTAGATCCAAATATAATATCGTCAACATAAATCTGTACTAGCATTATATGTGGGCCTTCCCTTTTAGTGAACAGAGTTGTGTCCCACCACACCTTTATAGAAACCGGCAGAAATAAGGAAATTCGAAAGACTATCATACCATGCTCGAGGTGCTTGTTTTAAACCATAGAGGGCCTTATCTAGCACATAAACATGGTCAGGTTTATGTGCATCAACAAAGCCTTGTGGTTGTTCAACATACACTTCCTCGTTAAGTTCACCGTTCAGAAAGGCAGTCTTGACGTCCATTTGGTACACTTTGAAGTCTTTGTGTGCCGCATACGCCAAGAAGATTCTGATTGCTTCGATCCGTGCAACGGGAGCGAAGGTCTCGTCATAATCTATCCCTTCTTGTTGTCGGTAGCCTTTGGCAACAAGTCTTGCTTTGTTCCTTATCACAATGCCATTTTCATCACGTTTGTTCTTGAAGATCCACTTTGTTCCGATGATTGTACGGTCTTTTGGCTTGGGAACTAACCGCCATACTCTTAGCTGTTCAAACTGGTTGAGTTCCTCTTGCATTGCAACTATCCAATCCGGATCTGTTAGGGCTTCATCCACACGAGCGGGCTCTATCATACTTAAGAATGAAGTGTAGAGACATTCATTAGCAGATGCCCTACGAGTTTGGACTCCTGTTGTTACGTCACCAATGATTTGTTCTGATGGGTGACTGCGGGTCCATTTGATCTCGTGTGGAAGGGGTGCTCGGGATGGAACCTCTGTGGTTAATATGGGAATGGATGAGGATTCATGGTCAATGGTTTCAAATGATGGTACCACAGGTTCTGGTTCAATTTCCGAGTGTTCAGGTGAAGGAAGAATCGTTGGTATTATATGTGAGGGTATTATAGGAGTAGATTCAACTGCGGATGTGTCGGTGGATGATGTGGATGGATGAGGATATGTTGATGAAGAGGGAGTGGAGAAACTTTGCGGCGCAGTTGAACTGGAAGGATTACCTACATTATTAACAACATTAGACACACTAGCGTTAGGACCGAAAAATTCAACATAAAAAGGAGCAAATAAATTAACCAAATCAGAAGAAGAAAAAGAAATGGGGTTATTCGAAGAGTCTCCAGGCATTTGAGTAATGCGTGGTCCTGATTGATCAACTTCGGGTGCCAGTTCAGCCAACTCATCAAATGTGACGTGCACACTTTCATTGACTGTTCTGGTTCGGGTATTGAATGCGCGATAAGCCTTCGAGTTGGATGAGTATCCAATGAAGATCGCTTCATCAGCCTTTTCGTTAAATTTCCCGAGGTTGTCTCTGTCATTCAGCACATAGCACCTGCAACCAAATACACGTAAGTACTTGATAAATGGTACTTTATTCAAAAAGAGCTGGTATGGAGTTTTGTTAAAGCGCTTATGAATGATGGAGCGATTCTGTGTATAGCATGCTGTTGATACGGCTTCGGCCCACAAGAACGGAGGTAGCTTTGAGTATGTGAGCATTGTACGAGCGGCTTCTACTAGCGTACGGTTACGCCTTTCCACGATCCCGTTTTGTTGAGGTGTTCTAGCAGCAGAGTATTGATGCTGAATCCCCTTGGATCGAAGGAAGGCCTCTACTACCGAGTTCTTGAACTCCGTGCCGTTATCTGATCTGATTGATTGTACTGACAGCTGCTGTTGGGTCTCGACACTTTTGATAAAATCAATGATTTCTTGAGCTGTCTCGTCCTTGGAACGCAAGAACCTGACCCAGGTATATCGAGAATAATCATCAACGATAACCAACACATATCGTTTTCCATTTATGCTTTGAGTTCCCATCGGTCCGCATAAATCCATATGAAGTAACTCCAAAACTCTTTTTGTTGATGGTTCGGGCTTTGGTTTGTGAGATGATCGTTTCATTTTTCCTTTCTCACATGCTCCGCAAAGATTGTCCTTTTCGTAGCGCAACTCAGGAAGTCCTTTGACCAATTGCTTCGCAGCCAGCTTGTTTATGTTATCAAAATTCAAATGGGATAATCTTCGATGCCACAACCAAGAGTCTTTTGACGAGGCTTTTGATAGTAGGCAAATGTTATCCTTCACCACAAGCTTAGATACGTCAATGGTGTAAAGGTTAGATTTTCGGGAACCAGTCAAGATTTCTTTTCCATCTATGTTCTTAACACTGCAGTTCTTAGCCCTAAATGTTACTTCTAGTCCTTTGTCGCAGAGCTGTCCTATGCTTAAAAGATTATGAGATAACCCTTCAACATAGTCAACGTCCTTGATGACCAGATTATTTAGAACTAAGTCCCCGTATCCTTTTATTTGAGCCTGATGGTTGTTCCCGAATTTCACAGTTCCGCAGTACTGTTCAACAACGTTGGACAGCAATTCTCTTCTTCCTGTCATATGCTTGGAGCAACCCGAATCCATATAACAAATGGACATAGCCTGAAAAACACATAAATTCATATAATGAAAACTATATGTATTCAAACTCATCCATTTTTAATTCACAATCAAACCGTGTTCTGAATCGAGATGTTCAGAAAACATGATGAGTTAAGACTGGGTCCTGGGCTGTGTGCACAGAAGCCAAACGTGTCGGTTTAAGCACAACCGACAAGCAAAAGAACGGGTCCTAGTCTAAGGTAACTAGAAGCCATTTCTTTGACGCACGGGTCTTGATCAGAAGTAACCAAGAACCATCTGCATTAAGATCACACAACCTTGGGTACCCACCTCAATATGGGTCCCTTTTTGTTAGGAATTCCAGATTTATATGGCACGTGTACAGATTTAGAAACCCAACTAGCATTTGTGTGTGGTCTAGATGCACAACCCTTTGGAATCCATTGAAGAGTGGATTTATTGGGTTTTGGAACCTTAGGCGCTGAAATTGCCTTCGGTTTTTGTCTTGATGAGACCTTCTTGACCGTTGCTTTGGTTTTGGGCCTTGGCAACAGACATGTCTCAACTTTGTTTGTGGCCGATGATGCACTATTTTTAGTTTTCTTTTTCCGAATACGTTTAACAGGATAAGGCACAAAAGCATTCATTTCAGGAACCTGTCGTCTATATTTAGTTGGACATAGATTAAACAAATCCTTGAAAGAGTACTTTAAAGAAATAGTAGAATTCGGTACATCATTACAAACATTGTCACACACTTGGTTACACAAATTGTCTTTAGAGATTACAGACATCCTATCTCTAGAAACAAATTCACATGGCATCAAAGCCTTCTTCACAAAAAAACTTGAAAAATCCTGCATGGTGGTTTTTGGGACTCTCCTTATATGATCTGTAGGAACAAAACGATTAGAGTCAGTATTAGACTTGACAGACTTTTCTTTTTGGAGGTGAGTGGGTTTCTTAAAAGACTTGGATTTCATCTGAGTCTTTTTAGAAACCTCATTCTTGAAAGCATTTGTGCACTCACCTTTGACAAAGATAGAAGAAGTTTCAGCTGTAGCCTTACCTTTATCTGATGACATACATGGAATTTTTAGAGAATGAGAAAGTGTTTGTTGTTTTGAAAGATCTTTCAATCGTTGTGAAACTATTTCAAAATTTTCTCTGTAGACAGTGACTTCCACAGTTTGTTGAAAAGATTGATTTATCAATTCTTATTCTCTCTTAAAAAGAGCATCTTGAAGATCAAGTGCTTTTTCTTGAGACGACTTCAATTCCTTTTCTAAAACAATGATTTGTTGTTGAAGAACTTTTGCAGGAATATAAAGTTGAGGATTTGATTTTTCAGTTTCAGTGTTCAATTCAGTTTCTGAAGAAGTTGACGAGAGATCTTCCTCTAAAGTGGGTACTCTAGAAGAATAACTCTCGTTAAGTTCTTCATAATGAAAAGAAATTTCTTTATCTTTACGCGCAACACGTTTCTCATTTTCTTGGTTTAAAACTTCTTTTGATGACTCAAAAAAGAAAGATTTAATACCGGCTCCCATATAATTCATGTCATAAAATACAGACAAGACATTTTGTGCTTTTTCCAAATATTTAGGATTTTTAAAACCAATTCCCTGTTTAGAATGGTAAAACCTAGTTTCTTTGGGCTGATTTAAATGGATAGTTTGTTCTGTTTGACCCCTTTTCAAAAATGCATCGTCAAGGGTCTTTATTCTTGCGTACAAACTTATCCTTTCTTCTTCAATCATTTTGTATTTTTCTAAACTGTCTATATTTTCCATATTTACCACATCTAATTGTTTTGTAAGAACAGAAATTTCTTCTTTTAAAGAGAGTTTTTCTTTTGAAAGCGTTTCCATGCAAGATTCAAGGTATATATTCCTATCCTGAACATCTACTTTTTCTATCAACATCTGTTTTATAACATTATGATTAGTTAACCATTTTGCATGATATAATTCAGATGATTCTTTCAAAATATGAGCTTGATGTTCCGCCTGTACACACTTTGCAGTTTCAGCTTTTAATCTATCTTGTAGATCAAGTATTTGTGTGTGTAGTGTGCATTCATTATCTACAAATAATTGATTTACATGTGCAGGAATGTAATAGGAATATACCTCGCTGGACTCTGAGCCGGATGTGGAGCATTCGGGATCGTCGGTTGTAGCCATCAGACAGGCTGGTGGATGTTTCATTGTCTTCCCCTCAGCAGCAGTGTCTGAATTTGCAGCAGTGACAGCAGCACAAATCTCCAACCCCTGACGATCAACCATATAGCAATTTTTGCCATTGTCATCCTCGTCGTCAGAATCTTCAGCATCCCAGTAATCCTCCTGGGCGACGAGGGCCAATGCATCCGACTTCGTCTTTGCAGCCTCGAGCTTTCTTTCGTAATATGCAACGTCTCTCTCAAAATTGTTCTTGCATTCCATAGCAAAGTGGCCCGGTTTGCCACATTTGTAGCAGAGACGTTCATCAGTAGCCTTTGGCTCGTCTGCTCTTGGCTTCTCCTCTCTTCTTTCCGCCGGCCTCTTGTCGGCCCGGCGGTGCTCACGGCTGTCATCACGCCTCCTTTCCCGGCGGTCATCCCGACGATCATCCCTACGCTCGTCCCGCCTGTCCTCTCTCCTTTCCTCTCTCCTGTCATCTCGCCTTTCGTCACGCCTGTCATAACGGCGATCATCGCGATAGTCGCGTCTATCATCATACCGGCGATCGTCTCTATCATGTCTGCGGTAGTCGTCCCTGCGATAGTCATCGCGTCTGTCATCCCTTCTATCATCGGAGTACCTCCGAGGACCGGTGTCATATCGGAGTTGGTTGTTGGTCTTGTTGGAGAACCGTCGTTGTTGGAGACGGTTGGTCCACAAGGCAATCTGTTCTTGTATCGTGGCTTCCTCCTCATCATAGACCTCACGCGGAGGGGAAGCATACCTATACTGAGATGATGAAGACCCGGGAGCAAAAGATGGTGTCGGAATCTGCGTGTTTGTGATCAAGGCTAGGGAATCATTTGGTTTCAACCCTGTGTTGGCTGATAGCAGTAGAGAGGCCAATTGAGTTGCCATCAGCTTCTGTTGATCCACATCGCCTTGATATTTCTTAAGCTCCTTAAAGATGACATTTATAGATACCTCAGGGATGTTCAAGACTCTCTTCGTTGCCCTACATGCAAGCTGCCACTCGGGGGCTAAGGCGGCAAAGAATTGGATGTTTATGTCATCCCGATCCTTTTTGATGTGCAGTTTATTCAATTCATTAAGGACTGCACAAAACCTGGTAAACGTGGATTGCAGAGATTCCCCGTCTTAGGCGCGGAATTCTGAAAACTTTGCCTTTGCCTCTTCAATTTTGGCACGGTCATCAAGATCTGCCCCCAGCATTTGGATTTCCAGCTCGTCCCACATTTCTTTTGCAGACATTTTACTGTCTACACCTACCAGAATATCAGTGGGGAGGGCTTGATAGATCAGATATTCTGCCCTCTTATCAGCATGCTGGCGATCCCTTTCGGCGTCATTTGCCGGTTCTCTTTCGACTTTGGAGGCTAGGACAGGAGGATCAGCCTCGGGTCTGGCAGCAATTTCTCTGTAGTAGATGACGGGCCCTTCGGATATTGATTGAAGCATCATATTCCCTAGAGGTTGCATTCCGACGAATTTCAGGAACCGGGCTTTCCATTGTTCGTATTCATCAGGATAGAGAACAGGTGGTCTGTTCTCAGATCCGAGTACAAGAGCTTCACGAGACATTATGAGTA
>JAANYP010006475.1:0-17122 GCA_020465985.1 Centrapalus pauciflorus
CAAAGTTAGCTTTTGAATGGCCACTGTAGGGTTGATGTCTACTTCAGGAAGTTCGTGGATGTCGTCATCATTATCCATCGTATATTGGATGATGAGTTGGAGAAACCGTTGGAGAGGTATGTACTTTCGTCCCTTCTTGGTTCCTCTCTCCACATGTACTCGTCTCAGTTCCTTGACAGAATTTTCTTTTTGTTGGTGAGTGAGTTTCTTAAAAGACTTGGATTGGATCTGAGTCTTTTTAGAAACCTTATTTTTAAACGGTTTTGAACACTCACCTTTATAAATGAAAGTAGAAGTTTCAGCTTTAGCCTTACCTTTATTTGATGACACATATGATATTTTGGTGGAATGAGAAACTGTTTGTTCTTTTGAAAAATCTTTCAACTTTTGAGAAACCATTTCAAAATTTTCTTTATAGACAGTTACTTCCACAGATTGTTGAAAAGTTTGATTTACCAATTCTTCTTCGCTCTTAAGAAGAGCATCTTGAAGATCAAGTGCTTTCTTTTGAGACGACTTCAATTCCCTTTCTAAAACATTGATTTGTTGTTGAAGAACTTTTGTAGGAATATAAAGTTGAGGAGTTGATTTTACGGTTTCTGTTTTCAATTCAGCTTTTGAATAAGTTGACAAGAAGTCTTCCTCTAAAGTGGGTATTCTAGAAGGATAACTCTCGTTAAGTTCTTCATATTGAAAAGAAATTTGTTTTTCTTTATGAGCAACACGTTTCTCATTTTCTTGGTTTAAAACTTCTTTTGATGACTCAAAAAAGAAAGATTTAAGACCGGATCCCATATAATTCATGTCATAAAATAAAGGTAAAACTTTTTGTGCATTTTCCAAATATTTAGGATTTTTAAAACCGATTCCTTGTTTAGAATGGTAAAACCTAGTTTCTTTGAATGGTAAAACCTAGTTTCTTTGGGCTGATTTAAGTGGATAGTTTGTTCTGTTTGACCCCTTTTTAAAAATGCATCGTCAAGGGTCTTTATTCGAGAGTACAAACTTATCCTTTCTTCTTCAATCATTTTATATTTTTCTAAACTGTCTATATTTTCCATATTTACCGTATCTAACTGTTTTGTAAGAGCAGAAATTTCTTTTTTTAATGAGAGTTTTTCTTTTGATAACCTGTCCATACAAGATTCAAGATATATATTCCTGTCCTGAACATCTACTTTTTCGATCAACATCTGTTTTATAACATTGTGATTAGTTAACCACTTTGAATGATATAATTCAGACGACTCTTTTAAAGTTCGAGCTTGATGTTCAGCCTGTACACACTTTGCAGTTTCAGCATTTAATCTAGCTTGTAGATCCAGAATATGTGTGTGCAATGTACATTCATTATTTACAAATAAATTATTTACATGTTCAGGAATGTAACAAGAATATACCTCATTTGTCTCTGAACCGGATGTAGAGCATTTGGGATCGTCGGTTGTGGTCATCAGACATGCTGGTGGATTTTTCAATGTCTCCCCCTCAGCAGCATGATCTGAAGTCTCAGCAGTGGAAACGGCACAGTGCTCCAACCCTAGACGATCAACCATATAGCAGTTTTTGCCCTTATCATCCTCCTCGTCGGTGTCTTCAGCACCCAGTAATCTTCGTGGGCGACGAGGGCCAGCGCATCGGTTCTTTCCTTTGTGGCCTCCAGCTTCCTCTCATAATAGCCGACGTCTCTGTCAAATTTGTTGTTGCACTCCCGAGCAAAGTGGCCCGGTTTCCCACACTTGTAACAGAGACGCTCTTCTGCGGCTTTCAGTTCATCGGCCCGCGCTCTGTCCTCTCTTTTTTCAGCCGGCCTCTTGTCAGCGCGGCGATGTTCTCTGTTATCATCTCTCCGTCGTTCCCTTCTCTCATGCTCTCTCCTGTCATCTCGGCGGTCGTCCCTACGATCATCCCGACGATCGTCCCGCCTATCATAGTCCCGCCTGTCGTCCCTTCGATCCTCGCGCCTATCATCTCGCCTTTCATAACGGCGATCATCTCGATAGTCGCGTCTATCGTCATACCACCTCTCACCCCGATCATCCCTTTGGTAATCGTCCCTGCGATAATCATCGCGTCGTTCATCCCTTCGATCATCTGAGTACCTCCGTGGACCGGTGTCATAACGGAGTTGATTGTTAGTCTTGTTTGAAATCCGTCGTTGTTAGAGACGATTTGTCCACAATGCTATTTGTTCCTGTATTGTGGCCTCTTCCTCATCAAGTACCTAACGTGGAGGAGAGGCATACCTGCACTGCGATGATGATGAACCTGGAGCAAAGGATGGTGTTGGAATATTCGTGTTGGTAATTAAGGCTAGTGAATCATTGGGTTTCATTCCGGTGTTGGCTGATAGCAGCAAAGATGCCAATTGATTCGCCATCAGTTTTTGTTGATCTACATCCCCTTGATACTTCTTTAGCTCCTTGAAGACGACGTTAATAGATACCTCAGGAATGTTCAGGACGCGTTTCGTGGCCCGGCATGCGATCTGCCATTCGGGGGCTAAGGCTGCAAAGAACTGGATGTTTATGTCATCCCTGTCCTTTTTGATGTGCAGTTTGTTCAATTCAATTAGGACCGCACAAAACCTTGTAAACGTAGCTTGAAGAGATTCCTCGTCTTTGGCTCGGAATTCTGTAAACTTAGCCTTCGCCTCCTCAATCTTGGCACGATCATCAAGATCTGCCCCCAGCATTTGGACTTCCAATTCATCCCACATTTCTTTGGCAGACATTTTGTTGTCTACGCCAACCAGAATATCAGTGGGGAGGGCCTGATAGATCAAATATTCCGCCCTCTTATCGGCATGCTGCCTGTCTCTCTCGGAGTCATTAGCCGGTTCTCGTTCAACTTTGAAGAACCGGGATTTCCATTGTTCATACTCATTTGGATAGAGAACAGGTGGTCTGTTCTCAGATCCGAGTACAAGAGCTTCGCGAGACATGATGATGGTGCCGAGAAAAAGATAAGATCTTAAAGGTGGAAACTTGAAACAGATGGGCTAGACTGTGGAAGAATAGCACTGTTGATGGTGCTAATTCGGATGAATGAATGAGTTTTGGAATTCGGATGATCAACAGTTCGGGTGAACAGTATTTCGGATGGGTAGGGGTTCGGACAAAGACCTAATTCGGATGAAGTTTGATTTCGGATGAGAGACCTAATTTGGATGGGGCTTAATTCGGATGAGGTCGAATTCGGATGGATAGTATAAGTGACGGTATGAGTCTGATGGACCGAATTCGGATGAACCGGATTCGGATGAACAGTGATGACTTCGGATATGGTACTTCGGATGAACAGAATGTGGTTCGTATGAAGTGATGGAACCGAATTCGGATGGTCTGAATTCGGGTGAACAGTGGACAGGCACTTAAAAAAAACGTCCAGGAAGGGGACAGAATTCGGATGGTCTGAGTTCGGGTGGTCCGAAATGGATATGGTCCGAAGTGGGAATTTAAAAGTTAAAGTACATGTCCAAAATAGTAAAATGGGGATGGCTGATCTGAACTTCTGATGGTCCGAAGTTCGGATGGGACCGAAGGAGGGTCCGAAACGGGCACAAGATGGTCCAAAATACACCTAAGGCTGGTCCGAATTGGACCGAAATGTGGTTCGAAGTAGGGTTATATTTGGTCCGAATTTGGATCTTAATTGGTTCGAAGTGCTACAGCATAGGGTCCGAAATACAGCAGGTTTTAAGCAGATTTTCTAAGGCAGAACGTTCAAATGTCTATTTTAGCAGATTTAAAGCCTAAAAATGTTTCTAAATGATTGGGAAACTATTTTAAACAGTTTTGATGATTTAAAATAAACCAAAACACTTAAAAAGCAGCAAAGAACAAGCTAAAACCCACTAAAAACCCATATCTTTAAAACTTGTTGAAATATCCGATTCTTGATGATTTAAATGGAAATATGGAACTGAATGAGCTTGAAATCAGTAGAGGATGATATTGTGGTGATTATATGACTATTATAACACAAGAAACACAGAAAACAGAGGGAAAAGAAGATCTAACCGAATGGAATGATGAAGAACACGAAGAACAAGAAGAAAACCCAGCAGAATCCGTGAAAATGAAGTTGAAATCTACCTTTTGGGCTCTGATACCAATTATAAATCACTATTCCCGTATATATTCAGCACCTTAATAATCTCTTTTTCATATCCCAAGAAGAAACTAGCTCAATATTTAGGTTATGATGATGAAGACAATAGGAATGTAGAGAGAATGTGAAGATGGCGGCTGCAGTAAAATGTATTCAATATATGAACCGTATCTTTTCATAAAGTAAACCCTAAGAGCTTTATAGCTCCATTTAATTAACTATGGGGCATTGACACAATTGCCCCCTAGACTTTTACATAGAAATAAATTACAAGGAAATAAATACAAGGCTAAATGCTAAGTAAATAATTATTACAAAATAACTCCATATGATCGAAATTAAATGTCTAACACGCAAAAAGACCAGTTGTATGGACATTATCAGATGAGTTGAATTTATAAAATCATAAATTCTGTGTATGTATTACATAAACCATCATGCAACCGAAGCTTAATTAAATGAGTTTGCCCTGTGCAGTGTTCCCATAAGTAATACCGTGTGTTAAACATATTTGCACTCGCTGTTAGCCGACCCGAACTAACCCGAATGGGGGACATGACTCCCGATAGATCTATCCACAATATATTCGCGCTTGCAAATAAATGCAATTAACGGTTCATGATTTGAGGGCTGATGAAGCCAAACATGTAATACATATAAGAAATTAACATTTTTGATTTCCATATGAAAACAGTGCATGTATTTCCACCCCAATAGATAGTGAAAATAGGGGCTATGAAGACTCACCGCATGTTGATGGCAAAATGATCGTAAAAAAGTACAATTGTTGTTGATGAGTGATGACACCGGACGCGTTTAACCGAGTCCTAAATGATATAAAGGATTAAATAACTCCCATATATGATAATATGTATGTATAAATGTTGTTATGTTTTAAATCACCCAACATTACAAGTTTATAATTAAAACCCACTTAAAACGTCAAGTTTATATATATTTATATATATATATAAGGGATTTAAAAACTCCCATATATAATTTTCCAGCTTTTTTGAAGGTTTTTCGGCCTACTTTGAGGCTGTTTTTGACCAAGCTCCAAAACGATTTAGGCTTTGGTTTTCTTGGAAATTATAGTACTATATACTAATAATTTTTAAAGTCAAGAACGGCCATTTTTCGAGGTGTTTAGGTTGGGGAAAAAGCTTGTTGAAAACCCTATGTTGGCCATTTTTGAGCTGTCAAACTTTCGGTTTCCCAAATAATTTCTAGGGGTCTTAAACTCCAAAATAAATTATGAAACTTCCAGATTTGTAGTTAAGACATAGATCTAACTTTTGAGACAAGAATCAACTCATTTCATTAAGTTATGTATTAGTTATGATTTTTCAAAGTCGATGTAAATTTTCTGCCGAAAATCCGTAGTTTATAAACATGAAATTACTAGTGATTCTTGTTGTTTATCCAAAAACTACTTGCACAAAAGTTATAAAACACATTTATATAACTTGTTTTCATAATATTTTCACTTATATGATGTGTTTATATATTTATAATCACATTTGAAGAAAACAACTTAAAAACAAAACTAGAAATTTATAAACTTGAGTTTTTATGAAACTTGTTGTTGTTGGTGATTATATATATTATGCAACACTTATATAAACATAAATGTATGATGAAATAAGTTAGTATTTACTTACTTTGAAGTGTTAGGAGTTTGATTTTGAGAAGAAGTTGAAACTCTTGCAAGATTTGGACCAAGAACACTTGAATTTCACCAAGAACACTTGAATGAAAGTGTTTGTAATGTGTGTGTGTGTGGATCCGGTTTTGGAGAGGAAAGAAAGAGATATTTTTGTGTGATTAAAATGAATGAAAGGCTTCTCTATTTATAGAAGAAATTTGGTCTTTCAAATGATGAAAATCATGGGAGACAAAGGTTGTGTGCATTTTTAAACAAAATGATGGTGTTTAAAATAGAATGGTTTTTGAAATAAAATATTTGAAGTCAACCACTAAAAAGCACCCCTATAGGGCCGGATTTTTGAAGTATTTTTTCATGTATTTCTATTTTTTTGTATAAAAGTATTTAGAAATGTATTATATTATTTTCCTTTTCTTGTAAATTCATAAATACTTTTGGATGCATTGTTTTAATGAATTGTTTTAGTCTTGCATAATTAATGTTAAGTAATTGTATTAGTGTATGATTAGTGTCACTAATCATAATTTAATTATGTACTTACTTGAATTAATGCTTCATATCGTAAATCGATCGGATTAATTGATTTCCCGATTCATCGCACCGATGAATTTGATTCTTATTGAGTTGAATTTCTTCATGAGCCTTGTAAATCACTTTGATTAATTTCTAATGACCACTGATTAGGTTACAATTGGATATTAAATACTGATTAGGTCGTAGTTGCTAACCTGGTTTAATGTCAGATGTTACAGTCTCCCCCTGTTAAGGGAATTTCGTCCCGAAATTTTGTCTTGTTTCCTCAGAGGTCTTGTTACTTAGGATTAGGTGAGGGTATCTTTTGTTAAACTGGCCTTTGCATGCCCTAGTGAATTTTGGTCCATGTCTAAAATTCCATATGACGTTGAGGATGGGTATACAACTGTGCTTCAATCCTTTGACCTTACGGTCCATGATTTCAACCGGCTCTTTGATGAAGCGAAGTTTATCAGTTAGCTGGATCTCTTCCAAGGGGTAACAAGTGTCTCCTCTAACAAACACTTCTTCATATTCGATACATGGAAGGTATTGTGCATGCTGCTAAGCTCTGGTGGTAACTCTAAACGATAAGCTACGAGTCCAATTCCCTTTAAGACTTTGCATTGCCAATGTATCAAGGGTTTAGTTTTTTTTCCTTATCTTCCTAATCGTATCACACCCTTCAATGGCGAGACTTTCATTGGTACTCGTTTTCCTAATTAGATCTCAAGGGATTTTCTTCCTATCTGCATAACTTTCTAGCAATCAATTCCGTATCTGTACTATCCTTTTGGTAGTTTCGTGAATGATCTTAGGGCCAGTGATTTGGCAATCTCCTACTTCTTCCCAACAAATCGGCGATCGACACTTTCGCCCGTAGAGGGCCTCAAACGGAGTAGCTTTAATACACGAGTGATAGCTATTTGAAGTACGATAATTCCACTAAGGCAAATGAGTATCCATCACACAGGATCTTAATGTATGTTATAGGGTTTGGATTGTTCTTTCATTCTGACCATCAGTCTGAGGGTGATATGTGGTACTCTTGTCTAAGTTTGTATCCGAAGCTTGCTGTAATAACTGCCAAAAACATAAAAGTAGATTTGCTATCCATATCCAAAATGATTATAATAGGCACTCCGTGTCCGGAGACGACTTCTTTGAGGTACGTTTTGGCTAGCTTATTCATCCTAATGTTCTTCTTGATTGGTAGGAACGCGCGGATTTTGTTAGGTGGTCGACTATTACTCAAATGGTTTCTGATGTTTGTCTTAACTTTGGAGCATGTTAGGAATTTATTGACATATGTGGCAATGTCAGCCTTCATGTTAGGCCACCTGTATAGCTCATTGAGGTCATGATTCATGTTATTGGATCTGGGGTGAACGACATATCTTAATTTGTGTCCTTCTTCCATAGCCAGCTTTCTTATTCCACCAAACAGAGTAATCAGATTCTATTCATGAAATATCAATTTTTATTAGCCCTTATCCCAAACTATTTATCCACTTGTACTCTTAACGGCTTAGCTCGTTCCTTTTAGCTCTGAGCGTCTGTAAGTACATTAGATTTCCTCAGGTGATAACAAATTTTCACGGTTGCAATCACTTATTAGCTCTATCCAACGGTACTACTTCGTATCCGACTCTTTCTGGTTCAAGATGTGTTGGAGGCACTTATGGTCTGTAAGTGTAGTACACTTGTTACCGTACAACTAATGTCTTCAAGTCTTAAAGATAAAGACTAATGCTCCAAGATCTAGATCATGCGTTGTGCAAATCACCTAGTGAACCTTAAGTTTTCATAAAGTATAAGTTATGACAGTAATCTACAAATTTCTTGCTTCTCTTGGATAAAATAAGTGCGCTGCATAGTTGTGCTTTTATAATTGAAATGATGTCTCCTGATCCTCGCCCCAATCATACTTAATGTCTTTTCGGGTCAGTTTTGTTAGAGCTCTGGTGATCTTTGAGAAATTTTTGATAGTCAATCCATGCCTATGACCACGTCAAAACTTCCCAGTTTGAAGGGCATCAAGTCTGTTTCAAAGAGTTGGCCTACTAATTCTAAGGAACATCCTCGACTTATATTATTTGTCTTAAGCCTCTTACTGTCATCAACTTCAATGGCATAAGTGGCACTTAATGGCGTAAAAATGAAATTTATCTACTTACTGAACTTAGTTCATATAAAGCTCCTATCAGCACCAGTATCAAATAGAAAAATGCATAAGTGGTAGGGTATGAGGATAAGTCTACGGGTTTGAAATGTTTTAGGCAGATTTGTCGTACTACATATCCTCATGCACATAGTTATAGATAAAAGTTAGTTCTTCATTAAAATGCTTGATACCTAATCTTTGTACATGATATGGTCGGAATTTTCCAATAAATTCTTAGGCGTTACATTCCATATGACATATCAGATAGTAAAGCCTAGAGAAAGGGTACTAAGTATGAGATGCCTCTGGGGTTTCCTCGTACTCCAGAGCGTTAAGTCGTTGGGTTAGTTCTACATTACGGGCTGTACGGTCTGCTAGGCGCTGTCACAATTTGTCTATTCCGTTTTGTTAAATCGCTTGGGTATTCTGGTTCTCCCAAGGTATATTGGTAGTTTGTATTGCCTCCTGCTTAATCCTTACAAAGATCTCACCGACCTCTTGGTGGATTTTGTTGAAATTGGAGGTCGTTTCTGGCGGCCCTTGCCATTAACAGGGGCATCGTTTGTTACATAGGTTTCTGGGTAAGTGTCGGCACTTGAGAGGAAGATGGTGTTCCGAATTCAAACTGGTTTTGGATCCCATCTTCGTTTCTCCACTCTTGGAGAGTGTGAGGCATCCATCCCCACTGTCTTACGTTCGCCTATCGTTACAGCGGCGGACTTGGCTGATGAGTAGGTACCGGGATAGACTCCCGTTGTGCCAGCGACACCCTTTTCCTAGGGGTGAGCTTCCTTAATGGTCCATTGGGATGGCTTCTAAATAGGGTGTAGGGTGGCATATGTGGTGGTGATGGTGGGGCAATTTGTGTTGCAGGGCCACAATTGCCCTAGTTGTGCTTTGACGAGTCCATTGCATCGTCATTGATTTAGTCTGGGTGGGTTCATGATCCAAAGTATACCTCAGTGTCACCTTGGCTTCTATGTTCCATGGGTGAGAATTCATCCTCTGAGTCAAAGAGGATAATAACCATATTGTTCGACATGTTATTGTCATCAGGGTCCAAATATATGTTCACATTTCTAGAAGAAAGTTTAGTTTTTGTAGCAGTTATAGTCTAGGTGCTAATGCAACCTAGTTCACTATAACTATGGCTCTGATACCAATCTGTCAGACCCCGTTACCCCGGTTGGCAACGAAACGTGACGTCGCGGAAGCGTAACCATAATCATAACGAACGACCACTATATGGACGTTTTAAAAAAATACATTAATTTAACTTCAAATATAAATATTGTTTTCATGACCAAAATACAGCGTAAGTAGTTCTTAAAATACAATAATTTAAATACACAATTTAGTTTATCCAGAAGGATGCAAGTAAATCTCCGAGTTTGGTAATAATGTGACTCCATAATGAACGGAAGCCTTGGAATACTTCCGCTAAATGTGCATGTCTCAAACACCTGAAAATACATGTTAAAATACGTCAACAAATTGTTGGTGAGCTCATAGGTTTACGCGAAAAGACCAGTTGTATGGACATTATTAGATAAGTTGATTTTATAAAATCATAAATTCCATGTATGTATTACATAAACCATCATGCAACCGAAGCTTAATTAAATGAGTTTGCCCTGTGGAGTATTCCCATACGTAATACCGTGTGTTAAATATATTTGCACTCGCTGTTAGCCGACCTGAACTTACCCGAATGGGGGACATGACTCCCGATAGATCTATCCACAATATATTCGCGCTTGCAAATAAATGCAATTAACGGTTCATGATTTGAGGGCTGATGGATCCAAACATGTAATACATATAAGAAATAAACAGTTTTGATGACCATATGAAAACAGTGCATGTATTTCCACCCCAATAGATAGTGAAAATAGGGGCTATGATGACTCACCGCATTTTGATGGCAAAATGATCGTAAAAACGACAATTGTTGTTAATGAGTGATAACACCGGACGCGTTTAACCGAGTCCTAAATGATATAAGGGATTTAATAACTCCCATATATGATAATATGTATGTATAAATGTTGTTATGTTTTAAATCACCCAACATTACAAGTTTATAATTAAAACCCACTTAAAACGTCAAGTTTATATATATATATATATATATATATATATATATATATATATATATATATATAAAATTTTCCAGCTTTTTCGAAGGTTTTTCGGCCTACTTTGAGGCTGTTTTTGACCAAGCTCCAAAACGATTTAGGCTTTGGTTTTCTTGGAAATTTAACTACTATGATCAAATAATTATTAAAGTCAAGAACGGCCATTTTTCGAGGTGCTTAGGTTGGGGAAAAATCTTGTTGAAAACCCTATGTTTGCCATTTTTGAGCTGTCAAACTTTCGGTTTCCCAAATAATTTATGGGGGTCTTAAACTCCAAAATAAATTATGAAAACTTCCAGATTTATAGTTAAGACATAGATCTAACTTTTGAGACAAGAATCAACTCATTTCATTAAGTTATGTATTAGTTATGATTTTTCAAAGTCGATGTAAATTTTCTGCCGAAAATCCGTAGTTTATAAACTTGAAATTACTAGTGATTCTTGTTGTTTATCCAAAAACTACTTGTATAAAAGTTATAAAACACATTTATATAACTTGTTTCATAATATTTTCACTTATATGAGGTGTTTATATATTTATAAACACATTTGAAGAAAACAACTTAAAAACAAAACTAGAAATTTATAAACTTGAGTTTTTATGAAACTTGTTGTTGTTGGTGATTATATATATTATGCAAGACTTATATAATCATAAATGTATGATGAAATAAGTTAGTATTTACTTACTTTGAAGTGTTAGGAGTTTGATTTTGAGAAGAAGTTGAAACTCTTACAAGATTTGGACCAAGAACACTTGAATTTCACCAACAACACTTGAATGAAAGTGTTTGTAATGTGTGTGTGTGTGGATCCGGTTTTGGAGAGGAGAAAAGAGATATTTTTGTGTGATTAAAATGAATGAAAGGCTTCTCTATTTATAGAAGAAATTTGGTCTTTCAAATGATGAAAAACATGGGAGACAAAGGTTGTGTGCACTTTTAAACAAAATGATGGTGTTTAAAGTAGAATGGTTTTTGAAATAAAATATTTGAAGTTAACCACTAAAAAGCACCCCTATATGGCCGGATTTTTGAAGTATTTTTCATGTATTTCTATTTTTTTGTATAAAAGTATTTAGAAATGTATTCTTGTATTTCCCTTTTCTTGTAAATTTCATAAATACTGTTAGGCACAAAAAGGCCTCAGTCAAACCTGTTCTACATCTAAGGGGGAGATTACTAATCAAACCTGTTGATGCATTTGAAGGTTGAATTTAAGTCCTGTTATATGCCTTATTGAAACCTGAAAATGATTTGCAACATCAGTCCAAAGCTGTTCTATGTGTTGCATGTGTTGCAACTAAGACAGTTTGTCCAAGCTGCTCTGTCTGCTGAACAGGCTGGACATAAACTGTCTACGCTGCTCTACACTGATGAGCAGCTTGGGCATTTTTCAAGTGTTCTGTTCTTTGTGAACAGAACCTGTTCTTTGTGAACAGTCTAAACACTTTATGGAATATGTTTCCAAGTCCTCATGTATTGTCTTTGGCTACAAGATCAGTTTACAAAGTCGAAGACAAAGTGGAAAACAGAACTGCTCAGCCTGCCCACGCTGTTCTGTAACATGAAGACAAAAGGTTATTTGAAAAAGAGTGACACATCTTTTTCTTATATCAAAATAGGCCTTTACAAGGAAGAAAGACGCAAAGTTGACATTCCTTATTTGGTTAAAGGCAATGCAACAGTAGACAAAGTGAAAAGACAAAAGTTCTGCACATGTGAAGACAAGTCTGCTTTTCAGAAAAGTGCAGAAAAGTTATGTGGTCTTTTCAAACAAGACTTCTCCTTTTTCATTCCGTCCAATGAAAAAGTTTCTCTTAGATCCTCTGAGTGAGTATAAAAGGAAGCTTCTAAGGTCAGAAAGAACACGCAAAAAAAGCTAAGTGCTGAAGCCAAGAGTGAACGTGCAAGTGTGTCTTTCATGCATGCAAGCCTGCTTGTGTAATACAGTTTCTTTGTGTCTAAGCTGTTCTACATAAGCTGTCCCTCTAAGTCTTGTAAACACAGTGAGTGCTTATTAGTGAGAGTATTCATTGTAATCTAGTTTGAGTCTGTCTTATACTAGTAAACATACTGTTGTATCTGTCATCTCAGCTTGAACCTTTCCGCATTCAAGCTTGTTTGTAATTAACAATTTGTTGATAATACATACAAACATTGAGAAAATAGTGTGTAGTTTTTAAATAGCTGTATTCACCCCTCCCTCCCCCTCTACAGCTTAAAGCTATATACTTTGGGAACCTCTCGGGACCTACAAAATACTTTTGGATGCTTTGTTTTAATGAATTGTTTTAGTCTTGCATAATTAATGTTAAGTAATTGTATTAGTGTATGATTAGTGTCACTAATCATAATTTAATTATGTGCTTAGTTGAATTAATGCTTCATATCGTAAATCGATCGGATTAATTGATTTCCCGATTGATCGCACCGATGAATTTGATTCTAATTGAGTTGAATATCTTCATGAGCCTTGTTAATCACATTGATTAATTTTTAATGACCACTGATTAGGTTATAATTGGCTATTAAATACTGATTAGGTCGTAGTTGCTAACCTGGTTTAATGTCGGATGTTACAAAAGGTCAAGAAGGCCCATTATATAACGCCTTACAAAAGGGCTCAAGTTTTCATGCAATCCATATTCTTCACTAGGGAAGATGACACTTAACATGAGGTGAGCGATCCTGATCTTGACTTTCTGACCTTCGAAGATACAGAAATAATGCATTCTCAACTGACTAGATACAAGAAAGCGACCAAATCAATAAAGAATGCTCTTTGTGCATTGACTCGGTGTATGAACAGACAATCGATAATTATGTGCATCAAATACTTCCAAATGGCCCTAGATTTTTTTGGTAGGAGTTAGATTAACTCCTCCTAAAAAGATCTTTCCCAGCGAGTCATTTTGAAACCTGAGCATGGGGTAGTCTACTTAAACAAACAAAGAAACAAAAGATTCATGAGGTTCGAGGAGATTGCTCACTATTGTGATGGCACACTACACATGATAAGGGAGCAACTGAACAAACACTTAAGAGAAGATTAAAAAAAGAGTTAATCGAACTTAGAAAGCAAACAGAAGAAGGGTTAACCATCCGAGAGGCGATAGATTTGATAAACGGCAAACTACACATGCGCCAGGCCACAGGAGGTCTGATGTCAGACTGGGAATCCTAGCTACAACAGGTTTAGTCTCCAACTCTCCACATTGATTGAAAAGGGGGAGATTCTTAGACCTTTAATTTCAATCATGTGGATTTATTTTGTAATGTATTGTACTTAATTTCTATTTCCTTGTATTGTTCTATTTACTAGAAAATTGAGGGACATTTTATGTAAACCCCTCAAAGTTAGGCCTAGGTATAAAAGGGAAAATATGTTTAGGGTTTTGTGTAAATTTTGGCAGAAATAAAAGATTTCATTATTGCAAATTGTGACGTGTGTGTATGATAGTGTGGTCATTGATTGAGTGCTAATTCTCTTTATTCTTCACCAATTCATAGATACAAGTGCAAATTAATCATGTAAGTGCATAATATACAACTAAGATCATTACTAAAACACACAACTAGAAGGACAAGTTATATCAAATAATAATACATACTTCTATAAATAAAGGATAGATAAGCATGAATTAGCAATAGAATTAATCAACCAAAGAATAAGTCACCTAAGTATCAAATAATAGATAAAATAAATAAAAATAAGAGTCTATTAGTTGAAGAAGAAGAAGTCATTAGTAAAACAGAATTAAATCAAATGTCTGAACAAATATAAGAAACTTTCTTAATTAGTAATAATGAAAGTAACCAGAGCATTAATAAAGGAATAGTAAATTTAATCACATTACAATGCAGAATCTGGTTAGATAATAGCAAATATGTTAATTTAGCAGCCTTATTAGATACAGGAAGTACAAAAATTTAATAGGTTATGATTTAATACCAAAAAAGTTTCATAAAACTTTGAATTATGGATTGGTAATTACGACAGTAGAAAATAGAACTATACCAATTACACATTATTTATAAGCCAAATGAATAAAGTTTTTAGATTTTGCTGGAATTATTGTAACAGATATGAGCTACCACAAGTCCTTTTAATCCACAACAAATTAAATCTAAGGACATTCTATGAGGTTTAAATTAAGGGCTTACAATAGCAACCTGCTTTTGAAAAAGAGTGACAGATCTTTTTCTTATATCAAAATAGGCCTTTACAAGGAAGAAAGACGCAAAGTTGACATTCCTTATTTGGTTAACGGCAATGCAACAGTAGACAAAGTGAAAAGACAAAATTCTGCACATGTGAAGACAAGTATGCTTTTCAAAAAAGTGCAGAAAAGTTATGTGGTCTTTTCAAACAAGACTTCTCCTTTTTCATTCCGTCCAATGAAGAAGTTTCTCTTAGATCCTCTGAGTGAGTATAAAAGGAAGCTTCTAAGTTCAGAAAGAACATGCAAAAAAAGCTAAGTGTTGAAGCCAAGAGTGAACGTGCAAGTGTGTCTTTCATGCATGCAAGCCTGCTTGTGTAATACAGTTTCTTTGTGTCTAAGCTGTTCTACATAAGCTGTCCCTCTAAGTCTTGTAAACACAGTGAGTGCTTATTAGTGAGAGTATTCATTGTAATCTAGTTTGAGTCTGTCTTAGACTAGTAAACATACTGTTGTATCTGTCATCTCAGCTTGAACCTTTCCGCACTCAAGCTTGTTTGTAATTAACAATTTGTTGATAATACATACAAACATTGAGAAAATAGTGTGTAGTTTTTAAATAGCTGTATTCACCCCCCCTCTACAGCTTGAAGCTATATACTTTGGGAACCTCTCGGGACCTACAACTGGTATCAGAGCAGTTTAGAGTGTGTGTCATTCTAGATCTCTCATTCTCCCAAGTTTCCATGGAGAACATTGCTGCAAATTCCTCATACTATGACAATGGCTCAATGGGCAAACCTCCAAAGTTCAATCATCAGAACTTTTCTGGTTGGAAGTGCAGAATGATGCTCTACCTAGAGAATCTGGATGTACAACTACCAGAAATTGTAATGGAGGGTCCTTATGTGCCAACCTCTGTTACAACAATAACTCCTGTTGTTGAAGGAGTAGCTCCTGAGATCAGAACATTTGAGAAAGCAAAAGCTCAATGGTCTGATGAAGACAAAAGATTGGTGGCTCTTGATGCAAATGCAAGAAACAATCTAGTCATCTCTTTTTGAACACATCATCAGGCAAGGATGAAGACTGCTAAGGAGATGAAGACTGCTAAGGAGATGTGGGATACTTTGTGTACCGTCTATGATGGACCCACAATCACACTGGATAACAGGATTAACAATCTTGTTAGACAGTATGAACTCTTCTTTGCAAAACCAAAGGAGACTCTCACCGAAACCTACACCAGGTTTACTGCTCTTGTGAATGATCTCAAAGCTGTTGGGATCACTAAGGACAGCCTTACTCTGGTGAACAAGTTTTTCGACATCCTCCCTGAAGAATGGAATTACTTTTCAGCAATTTTAAGAAATTCCGGAACAATCAGAAGTATGGATCTTGTCAACTTGTATGGATCTTTACTAAATGATGAACAGTCAAGGCAATAGAAGAGAAATGCCTTGGAGATGTCTAAAAGAGGTGCAGCCTTTGTGGCTAATGTGAGACAGTCTGTGAGTCAGGTGAGTGATGTGTTCACTCAACCTGATCAACAGGATGATGACAAGGAGGAGGTGTCAGATGAGGAAGACAATGCAGATCTTGCTGAACAGGATGATGAGCAAATGATAGCTATGCTTGTCAAAAGATTCAACAAGAAAAGGTTTGGAAGAAACATGCTGCAAAGAAGTTCAGGTGCTGGTAAAAAGAAGGCATTCGATAAATCCAAGGCTGAGTGCTTCAAATGTGGCAAAACTGGCCATATAGCTGCTGACTGTGTGTCAAAAGCTGTTGGTCAGTTATCCAAACCATACAAGACAAACAAGGATGATGGTTATAGGGTTAAGTACCTTATGGCCATGGCTAAGCTGAGGAAGTTGGAAAACTCAGTGGGTTCCAACCGCCAAAAGGGACTCATGGCAGAGACTTGTGATTGGGAGTAATCCGACTCATCATCTGATGAAGAAGACAATCAATGTCTGATGGCCAACACAGATGTCCCATCAACAAGCAGTTTCAAACAGGATATGGCTGAAGCGGAAGCTTTCAGCAGCTTAGAGAACTGGAATCCTACAATGATGTATAAGTTACAAAATTTTATGGCTTACAGTTCTGAAGAAAAGATTAAGATGTTTGAATATATGCTAGTTGATTTGAAAGCTGCTGTTGAGAAGCATGATGCTTTATCATCTGAAATCTCTATGCTTAAAACTGATCTTAAAACAAAATCCAGTAAACTGGACAGTTTCCATAAGTTGGAAATTGAGCTTGATGAATTAAAACACATCAACTCTATTTTACTGGAAGAAAAGAGAGAAACAGATATAAAGCATGCTAAGCTTCAAAAGATAGTTGACTCTTGGTGCC
>JAANYP010006476.1:0-68050 GCA_020465985.1 Centrapalus pauciflorus
AGCTGGGGGCATTTTTTGTAGATCCCCTAACTCAGAAGAAATGCTTCCAAAGAGCCTCAGAGCTATACAAAGTTGATCTGAGACAACTTGCCGCCTTCAGACTTGCAGTTTCATTTAGGCAGTCTAGCAGATGGAGAGCAGCCGTCTGGGATCAGCTCAGAGGCTTCTATGAAAGAGGAGAGCTTAATGATCCCAAGTTCATGTTCATCAGAAGTGAAGTTCAGGAACTTGAGGATACAAGAGAAGAAATGGAAAAGATGTTCCAGGAACCCCCTCTAGTGTAATGAAGTCCACCTGCCATCTGGGTAGGTGAAGAATGGGAGCTGTCCATCAGTTGGACAGGCTTGCCATTATTTGCTCCCAACTCAAACAGTCCAAACATCTTGTACATTAGTTGTATATTATTACATAAGTTGTAATCTTTTCTTTTACATTAGTTGTAAAATACTTTAGTACATTAGTTGTACTCTTGTAAAAACATGTGTTGTTGTATGTAATCAAGAATCAGTGTATATATAAACTGATCTTTTACTTTACTGTAATGTTGTAATTTCAATTCTGCAAAATGTACTGTAAAAATATACAATGATTTTTGATAAGACCAGCTTAGACTGGTTATTGCAAATAGGGGAGATTGTTAGGCACAAAAAGGCCTCAGTCAAACCTGTTCTACATCTGAGGGGGAGATTGATAATCAAACCTGTTGATGCATTTGAAGGTTGAATTTAAGGCCTGTTATATGCCTTATTGAAGCCTGAAAATGATTTGCAATATTAGTCATAAGCTGTTCTATGTGTTGCATGTGTTGCAACTAAGACAGTTTGTCCAAGCTGCTCTGTCTGCTGAAAAGGCTGGACATAAACTGTCTACGCTGCTCTACACTGGTGAGCAGCTTGGGCACTTTTAAAGTGTTCTGTTCTTTGTGAACAGAACCTGTTCTTTGTGAACAGGCTAAACACTTTATGGAATATGTTTCCAAGTCATCATGTATTGTTTTTGACTACAAGATCAGTTTACAAAGTTGAAGACAAAGTGGAAAACAGAACTGCTCAGCCTGCCCACGCTGTTCTGTAACATGAAGACAAAAGGTTATTTGAAAAAGGGTGACAGACCTTTTTCTTATATCAAAATAGGCCTTTACAAGGAAGGAAGATGCAAAGTTGACATTCCTAAATTAGTTAAAGGCAATGCAACAGTAGACAAAGTAAAAAGACAAAAGTTCTGCACATGTGAAGACAAGTCTGCTTTTCAGAAAAGTGCAGAAAAGGTTATGTTGTCTTTTCAACAAGACTTCTCCTTTTCATTCCGTCCAATAAAGATGTTTCTCTTAGATCCTCTGAATGAGTATAAAAGGAAGCTTCTAAGGACAGAAAGATGAGTGAAAAAAGCTAAGTGCTGAAACCAAGAGTGAACGTGCAAGTGTGTTTTTCATGCATGCAAGCCTTCTGTGTAAATCAGTATCTGTGTGTCTAAGCTGTTTTACATAAGCTGTTCCCTTAAGTCTTGTAAACACAGTGAGTGCTTCTTAGTGAGTGTATTCATTGTATTCTAGTTTGAGTTTGTCTTAGACTAGTGAACATACTGTTGTATATGTCATCTCAGCTTGAACTATTCCCCATTCAAGCTTGTTTGTAATTAACAAATTGTTGATAATACATACAAACATTTAGAAAAGAGTGTGTAGTTTTTTTAAATTGCTGTATTCACCCCCCCTCTACAGCTTAAAGCTATATACTTTGGGAACCTCTCGGGACCTACAGTTGTCATGTATGTTGTGACGCCCTTGTTAATTAATGAAATAATTGTAGCAATCACCAGGATCGACTAACAACCCAATGAGTAATCATGATAATTGAAATTGAATACTTAAATTAGAATTAAGCAAATCCACACTAAAGCAATAGAATACATGTCTACAGTGATAAGAGTCTAACTATTACATCAACATAATTGTTTTAGAAGTAGAAATCCCAGCCCAAAGCTATTACATTCAAGTACCAATAGCTACTAAGGTCTCCGGGATATTGATTTGATATGCTTAAGTAGATGGTCCAGCTACACTCTTGCCTTTGCCTGTAAACTATGTGAGTCAACAGTAAGCTAAATGCTTAGTGAGATAACAGATTATGCATACAACAAATATTTCTTTACAAACAATGCTTAACCATGGGCAGTGTAAGCCCCATGTATGTGAATATCGGCAGTGTAAGCCTCAGTGTATGTGAAAAACCATGCAGTGCAAGCATGGGTTGGCAGTTCAATATGCTGATCGGGGATGTGCCGAACCTGATGGGATACGAGTGGGATGATCAGTCCCCGACAGTGGCCTGCTGTCAGCCCCAGTCCAGGTCGCATCAGAGTGTGAAGTAATGATCATGCAGTGCAAGCATGATGTAAATAGATGCACTTTCAAATGAACGCAAGCTACATGGGTGTTACATGTCAAGTACGAGTGTGCATCATAACAACAAATCATTTCATGAGTGCCAAATGAAGTATATGAACAATGTGAACATGCCATTGAATGTATAAACATGAATGTAAAAACAATAAATGTTCGAATGATAATCTGCAACTCACAGTGATTGGTTTTGTGACTTGATCCTGAATCAATGTGTGTTTTGATAACACCACAATGATCTGTAAAGTAGGTGTAATAGTGAATTTGTGTCAGTAATTGCTTAAAAATTGAAATCTGAAAATTTAAGTGTAATTGGGTTCTGATTTCGGACCACATCCGAATTCGGATGGTCCGAATTGTAGATGGTCCGAAATTGGGTCCTTGGTCCGAATTGGGTTGATCCGAAATGGGTGATACGAAATTGTGTATGGTCCGAAATGGGGATTTGTCCGAAATAGGTTGGGGTCCGGATTGGGATGGACCCGAAATAGTAGTTGGTCCGAAACACTGTAGGTCCGAACTGGGTACGGATCCGAATTCGGATGGATCCGGACCGAGTTCATACTTGGTGAAATTTCCAATATTTTCCAGATTTACGTTTTTGACCATTTTTTTGCATGTTTGAGTATCTAAAATTGCAGATATGAACTTAAATACACTATTTCAACTTATATCATGTCATATTGTACCAAAATAACCCATTTATGTCCATTTTTCTTATGAGTCTCGATGAACACACACACTAAAACACACACTAATTTCAGAAATCATACTTAGGAGTGGAATTTGAATCTGAAATTTGGTATACTACAACATATATGCTCGATTTTAACATTCCCACAATTATTTCCAACATGCATACACATTTGCCTCTTAAACCTTAGAAATCGGTTTTTATAAAAACCGAACCAAAACTTCATAAATCCGAAAGATTGAATGATTTTTACCTCGAATCGTTTGTCGCAGCAGTTATAGTTCCTAATTTGCTACTTGAATCCAACTTTTGCACTTGAAATTGTTGAGTTCTTGGGTTTTCTTGGATTAAAGCCGAGAGAGAGTGAGAGTACGGTTTAGAGAGAGAGAGTAGAGAGAGAGTGAGTTTGTGGAAATGAAAGGGTTTTCTCCTTTATATTTCTATTTTGACCCAATTGCACATTATACCACTCAACTTCGTATTTTCTTACTTAACTGATAATATGATCAAAATTTAACTTAAATTGACATAACATTTCATTAATACAAATAATTGAGTCTTAATAATTGTAAATTACACATAATTGAAAATTGGGATGTTACATATGTATAAAGGCTTTTATGTTTTAAATCACCAAACTTTACAAGTTTATAAATAAACCCACTTAAAACGTCAAGTTTATATATATATAAATATAATTTTCCAGCTTTTAAAAGGTTTTCCGGCCTACTTTGAGGCTGTTTTTGACCAAGTTCCAAAACGATTCGGACTTTGATATTCATATTCATAAAACTACTACGTACAAAGAATTTTTCAAGTTAAGAACGACCATTTTTTGATGTGTTTACGTTTGGCAAAAGGCTCGTTAAAAACCCTATGTTGGCCATTTTTGAGCTGTTAAACTTCTGGGTTCCCAAATAATATTTGGGGGGTTCTAAACTCCATATTAAATTATGAAAACCTCCAGATATTTAGTTAAGACATAGATCTAACTTTTGAAACAAAAATCAACTCATTTCGTTAAGTTATGAATTAGTTATGATTTTTCAAAGCCGACGTAATAATTCTGTCGAAATCTGGATTTCATAACAGTGAAACAACTTGTGATCTTTGTCGTTTTTTCAGAAACCACATGTATAAAAGGCTATGAAACACATTTATATAACTTGTTTTCATAATATTCATACTTATATAATGTGTTTATATATTTATAAACACATTTGAAGAAACAAACTTTAAAACAAAACTAGTGATTTATAAACTTGAGTTTTTTATGAAACTTGTTGTTGTTGGTGATTATATATATTATGCAAGACTTATATTAACATAAATATAAGAACTAATAAGGTAGTATTTACTTACTTTGATGTATTAGAAGTATGAAAATGTGTAGAAGAGTTGTTCTTGAACTAGTTGCACCAAAGAAACTCTTGCAAAGCTTGAATTCTTGAAGATTAAAGAAAGAAAACAACTTTGGTTGTGTGTGTGTGGCTATGGACGATTTTGAGAGAGTAAAATAAGAGATTTTGCTCTTGCAAAGGTGTAAAGGAATGAAGGAAAAGAACTCTCTATTTATAGAGAAGAAAAGTGGATGAAATGATGGTAAAAGATGGAGGTTGAGTGCATATCTTGGTGAAGTTCAAAGAAAGAGATGTGATTGTGATTGTGTATGGAGTTTTGTATTATAAATTTAAAGTCAAACTCTTCTATGTACTAGCTATGGCTGGATTTTTGAAGATATTATCATGTATTTTCATTTTTTTGTATAAATGTATTTAGAATGTATTCTTGTATTCCCTTTTTATGTAAATTCATAAATACTTTTGAATGCATTTGTTTAATGAATTGTTTTAGTCTTGCGTAATTAATGTTAAGTAGGTTTGTTAATGCATGATTAGTGTCACTAATCTTAATTTAGTTATGTACTTAGTTGAATTAATCCATCATATCGCAAATCGATCGGATTAATTAATTTGCCGATTTATCGCACGATGAAATTGTTTCTAATTGACTTGAATTTCCTTATGAACTTTAATAATCACCTTGATTAATTGCTAATGGCCACTGATTAGGTTATAACTTGTTAATAAATACTGATTAGGTCATAGTTGCTAACCTGGTTTTGTGCCGGATGTTACAGTCTCAGAAATAGGAGTTGTTCTAGGCATTAAATCTATAACAAAATCTACTTGTTGGTCAGAAGGTATTTCGGGCAATTCTTCTAGGAATACTTCAAGATTGTCTCAGATAATTGGAATGTCATGAAGACTTGGTCCTTTCTTTCCTTTCTCCACCACATGAGCTAAGTAAGTTATACATCCTTTTCGCAAACACTTTTTGGCTTGGATTGAGGTTAAGAAATTTGAGGATGATAGGTTTTGTGCATCATGAAAAATTATTTTGTTTCCTTCTAACGTGTAAAATTTAATGCTCTATCTTTTATAGAGAATTTACGCATTATATTTTGACATTGCCAATAATAACATCAATTCTCCCAGAGTCATTGGGATTCAGTCGATTAGTAGCTTATTTTCTTCAACTTCTATGTCACGTTCATGATAACATTTATCTAAGTATATTCGTTCATTATTGGCCATCTTTACTTCTATCACTGACAACGGGTATTGGTGATCTTTCACTTAAACGATAGGATATGAATGATCTAGATGCGTCTGAATTAAATAATACTTTGGCGTAAGACGAATTAATTATGAATGTACTTGAAATAACATCATTGATTTCATTAGCTTTTTGAGCAGTTATCTGGAATGCTCTTCAGACTTTCTTCACATGATTTTATTTTATTGCAACATGGTTAGTTGGAGTTTCTTTGCTCCTCCCTTTATGTCAATCCTTTGGGGGCACTCTAATGCTAAATGGTTGTGGTCTTGACGAATAAAACATCAACGATTCTTCATAAGGCAATCATGAGACTTATGACTCATCATTCCACAAGTAAAAAAATCACAAGTTTTGGCTAGACACGATTTATCACCACGAAACTTCCCACAATTAAAACAAGAATTTCCCTTTTTATTAATGTCATGACGGTTACTAGCGGAACCGGAAAGCAATGTTGTCAGTGATATTTTCTTTGAACTTTTTGCTTTCTCAGTGGCACGCCTTTTGTGTTATATTATTTCATTATTAGTGGTTGTGCATGTCATGGTAAATTGTTGCCCATTTTAACATGATAACACATTTCTATTTTAATATTGAATTACATCAATTATTAAGCGACACATAAAATTCTATATTCTCATTTATTATATATGTGGATTTAAAAATTCTATAAAAAAGTATGATTTTTAATCACGTACCCAGAAAAACCTAGGATGTGTTTAATAACTTTTATAAGGGTTTGATCTGGTTCGATAAGAGGTTTTAATGATAAGTGTGTTTGATAGTTATAGGTGATAAGAGGTAAAAGCATCTCACCATTTCTTATTCTGATAATGATTAAAACACAATCTTATCACATAAAAAAACACGTTCAGTTCCTCCACCCCAGAAACCCTAACCACACGGCCACCCCCTTGACGCTGCCTCCTGACGACAGCCGCCCGATGACGCCGACCACCATTCATGTTAGCGACACAACACCGACGATACAACACTGATGACACAAGTTTTCTCATTTCTTTCATCTTTTTTCAACTTTCTTTCATATTTTTTCAACTTTGTTGTTGATATATTCCATTTTAGCCTAAAATTTTTGGTATATATTTCGATTTCAACCTCACTTTTATAATACTTCCATCCATGACATTTCTTGCTTTGATTTGAAGCATGCATCACTTTTTATTTCTTTATTTTCATGTATTCTTTAACTTTTGATGGTGAATTTTGTTAAAGTGGTGTTAGAACTAAGTAATTTGTTCTTGCTTGAATCCTGAATTGTGTAACTATTTTGTTAATCGTGTTAATATGTGTTACTTGAATATTCTTACTTTAATCCTGTTACTTGAATCTTGTTATTGGTATAATTCTTAATGAATATTGATGTATTAGCATTAAAAGTAATGAATGATTATGTATTTCTTATTCAAATGAATTGTTATAACATTTATTTTTTATTTTTATAAAAGATATTACTATTATTTTGATGGTAAAAACATGTGTTTTCACAATGGATATCATCATACTTATGTAAAATTAATAAAAATAACATAATCAGATAATTTATAAAATAAACAGACTTATTGAATTTTTTTTATGAGACCTCAAAATTTTATTAAAATCATTTCTCATCAATAAAAAATGAAATCAAACATTAGACAGATTAGTGTTATGGCTTATGCCATTTACGTTATCAAAAATATAATAGTTAAGGAAAAAAAACTAAATTTTGTTTCTTTATTTGCAGTCACGTCCTCAAGAGTCAAGACTCCCCCAGACTCCACTCCAATCTTCATCGCCTTTCTCTCTCCAGTCTCCGGTGTGAATTTTAGAGGAAGAAAACTGTGATTGCGCGAAGATCGCAACGAGACTGGAGACGAAGATGCTGAGAACACTGTCACTACTCATCTTCCTCTTTGTTTTCCTTGCAGCATTCGCACCTTCTTACCAAGGTTCTCCTTTATTTCATCCTTGTTCTTTTGATTTCTATGTTGTTGTAAGTTTTTGTTACTTGTTTGTATGTTAATTATGCTAAATTAGTATATTTTACATCTAATTTTGACTTTTTGAGCTACTGGATTGATCTTTTTTGGCCTTTTATGCTTACATTTGGTTGTATCTGACGTGAATCCAAAATTGGGAACTTATTTGGTAATTCTTAGCTTGTGTGATTGAGATCAAATGCAGGATTGTGAGTTTGGGTAGTTTCAACTTTCAACTTCCAACTAAACATTTATTGGTCAGCAAACATATTGGTTGAAAAAAGCAGAGTCAAAAGTTTTGGTGGTTTTTTTTTCTTTTTTTTTTTTTCCTTCCGATTTAGATGGCAAAATATTCATATTTTGCATTACGAAACGGAGACATTTATGCCTATGATTCGTGAGTAAATAAAATGGAGTTAAATTTGAAGCCCTAATGATTATGAATGATTACAATTCTTACTTCTATAGTTCTATGTTCTATCCACCTCAGTATTCCCAAAAGTGGAAGAGAAAATTTTCCTGCACAGGTATAAATATTTGCTCCCTATGGATGTGGTGTTTCATTGGTAATTTGTCAAATTTCTGCCTTCAAGTTTGTTAATCTCGACATCTTCGATGAATAGGGGTGTGCATAAGACTGGACCTAAAACCGACGAACCATACTGAAGCTGGACCAAACCAGACTTTCTAGTCCGGTTCTTGATTCCGGTTTTTAGTAATTTTTGTTTTTGTTTTCGGTTTTGGTCCAGTTTTCCAATTTTTCATTTTAGAAAACATGAAAACAGGGGCTGAACCAGAACTGGTACCGGTACCCTCCGGTGTCGTTCTGGGTTCCGGCTTTTTCAATTTTTAAGTTTTTGGTTCGGTCTAATCTGGTTTTGGACTGTTGCACAACCCTACTTACAATGCAGAAATGACCCTAGAAGAACATTGTTATCTGCAGCATGGAGAGTAAGTAACTTGATTTTAGCAGTTGTTTGTTCAATAGTGTTCTCAATTTTTCTATATGTAGATTTGAAGTGACTCTGCATCTATGTTATCTGCTGAACCAGCTAATGTTGCAAATGAGCATACTTTAGTATGTTCTCAAATTTCTTGCTTGTGATTTTTTTAATATGATACTATGTTGTTAATGGTTCTGGTTATTAGTTTGGTTCTTGGTTCGGCTAAGTCTGGTTTTGCAATTATTCATTTTGGAAGACATGAAAACCGTGGCTGAACCGGAAATGATACATCCGTACCGGTACTCTCCGGTCCCGTTCTGGGTTCTAGGTTTTTCGAATTTTCAGTTTTTGGTTCGGTCTGATATGGTTTTGGACTGTTGCACAGCTCTACTGACGATGCAGAAATGACCACAGCAGAACATTATTATTTGTCAGCATGTAGAGTAAATAACTTGATTTTTAGTGGTTGTTTGTTCGATACTTGATAGTATTCTCAATTTTTCTATATGTAGATTAAACTATTGAAGTGACTATGCGTCTATGTTATCAACTAAACCAGCTATTGTTGCAAATGAGCATACTTTAGTATGTACTCAAATTTCTTGCTTGTGATTTTTTTATCTGATACTATGTCGTTAATGGTTCTGGTTTTTAGTAATTTTTGGTTCTCAGTTCGGCCAAGTCCGGTTTTGCAATTATTCATTTTGGAAGACATGAAAACCGTGGCTGAACCGGAACTGATACATCCGCACCGGTACCCTCAGGTCCCGTTCAGGGTTCTAGGTTTTTCAAATTTTCATTTTTTGGTTCGGTCTGATATGGTTTTGGACTGTTGCACAGCTCTACTGACAATGCAGAAATGACCATAGAAGAACATTGTTATTTGTCAGCATGTAGAGTAAATAACTTGATTTTAGTGGTTGTTTGTTCGATACTCGATAGTATTCTCAAATTTTCTATATGTAGATTAAACTATTGAAGTGACTATGTGTCTACCTTATCAACTAAACCAGCTATTGTTGCAAATGAGCATACTTTAGTATGTACTCAAATTTCTTGTTTGTGATTTTTTTTATCTGATACTATGTTGTTTTCCATGTATGAAGCACCATATGCTCTACGAATAAGTTGTGGAGCTCGGAAGGACGTCCACACGTCACCAACAAATACATTTTGGTATAGAGATTTTGGATATAGTGGTGGGATACCTACTACTAATGCAACCCATCCAAGCTTTATTACCCCTCCTTTGACTACACTTCGCTATTTTCCTTTATCTGCGGGCCCTGAAAATTGCTACCACATAGACAGGGTACCTCATGGACACTATTCAGTGAGAGTCTTCTTTGGATTAGTAACAGATCCCACTTTTGACAACGAACCTTTGTTTGATGTATCCGTGGAAGGAACCCTAGTTTATTCATTGTCATCAGGTTGGAGTAACCATGATGATGAGCAAGCCTTTGTCGAGGCCCTCGTATTTCTTGAAGATGGAACTGCTTCAATTTGCTTCCATAGCACTGGTCATGGAGACCCAACGATACTTTCCATCGAAATTCTCCAAGTTGGTGATAGAGCATACTACTATGGCCCGGGTTGGGGCCGAGGAACAATCCTAAGAACTCATAGAAGACTTAGTTGTGGTGCTAAAGCTCCAAAATTTGATGTGGATTACAGTGGGAATCATTGGGGCGGAGACCGATTTTGGAATTCCATTACTACTTTCGGTCAAGATTCTGATCATGCTTTAGCCACCAAAAACAACATCAAGTTATCGTCTAATGTACCGAACTATTACCCAGAAGCTCTTTACCAGACTGCGCTTGTTAGCACTGATAATCAGCCTGATCTAACGTACACAATGGACGTGGATCCAAATAGAAATTACTCCGTTTGGTTGCACTTTGCAGAGATTGATCCTTCAGTTACTGGGGAGGGACAACGGGTGTTTGACATCCTAATAAATGGTGATACCATGTTTCAAGAGATTGATATTGTGAAAATGAGTGGAGGTATAAATAGCGCTCTTGTTCTGAACACAACAATCATTGTAAGTGGAAGGAGTCTGACGATAACTTTGCGACATGTAAAAGGAAGTCATACCATAATCAGTGCCATCGAGATCTTTGAAATTGTCAGAGCTGAGGCCAAAACTTTAATTGAGGAAGGTACTTTTTCTGCTAACTTGTCTATCTTTCTTAATGATTTGTGAATTTCCATGTATTGTTTCACCTTCCTTTATGACAGTGTGAAGAGTGGTCAAGAAGTTGTTGCATGTGTAGTCCATGGCCATTTATGTTGTTTCTTTGAGGACTAACCTATATCTATATCTAATTATAGAACTAAAAAGGGACTTCTGCCATGTGTTGCTCTCACATTCTCCCAAAAGTTTGTTTCCCACCTTTTTTTTTTCCATAATGACAATTACAAATCTTACTAAGTTTTTTAATATAAAAAATAAAAAACTATTTAAAATACTTTCCCATTTCATCCATAAACTTTTAGAAGGTAACACACTAATTGATTTTAAAATTTTCTATCAAGATTTTTATTTATAATTATAACCTATTATTATTATAGGTATACTACAAGAACTAACAATAAATATGATTACAAGTACAATACAAGTTTCAAAGATAAAATAATTTTTTTAAATATCAATTTCGTCTACCCTACTAAAATATGTTAATTTAAGCACTTTTGGGAACAAAACAAACAATTCAACTACTACGTATTGTATGTGGAATTTCCTTTCCTACCCTTATTTTTGTTTGGTAGGTAGTTTGACGTATTTTGTTGTCAAGTAGTAATCTAAAGCATTTCAAGGAAATTAAAGCGTAAAAAGGTAATTCTTATCAATTAAATTTCTTTCTTTGTAGTAAAAGCTCTGCAAAAATTGAAGAGTGCACTGGGTCTTCCTCTTCGTTTTGGCTGGAATGGCGATCCATGTGTTCCACAACAACATCCATGGAGTGGAGTAGATTGTCAATTTGATAGCAATAAAATTAAGTGGTTCATTGATGGACTGTAAGTTCTTATACTTCATTTGACATCTGCTGATATAATTTCTCGTATTGATGTGGGTCAAACTGCAACAAAAAAATTTTGTAAGACCAACTCAACCTAGATAGGGCAAGTTTGATATCTCAATTGGGATAATTCACATGTTAACAAGCTTGGTTAGAAAGAATGCAAACAGATTAATAGACGTAACTTCCATACTAAATGCAACGAAAGGAACTTTGGTTTCATTCAAATGGAATCTCCGGCTTTGATACCGTTTTTATTTTAACATCTAGCTTATAAGCCACCAACCAAACTTACATTTGGGGGATGTGGGACTGTGACAAAAGACCATATATATAAACATTATATGGACTCTTGTATGTCCAAAGGATAGTTGAGGGACTTAACTGTGCATATGTGAATAGCAAGATGTGCAGTTTTCTAACAATAATCCATAATAAATCCATTGATTAAACCATGTGATATACAAATTATTACAATATTTATAGATATACATATGTGCTCTTATTAAAACCTTGTAATTGTTACCTAGAATTCTAGAAACAAATATGCATTAACATTTGGATGATATTCTCCTCCAATTGCTAACTCATAAGTAATCTGCTCACCACTAGTTATTTGCATGTATCTTTTTATGTGTCAGAAGCAACCTCTTCAAAAAATGCAATTGAAAGGTAGCATAAAGACATCTATAACACTTAATGCTCAATTGCCCAAAGCAATGGTTTGAACAAATAACTTCTGAGATCAACTTAAAACCATGATGGAGGTTGATTCAGAAATTAGTAGGCTAGTCTATCATTTTTGGGCTCGAGGTATTACAAAGGGTAGTAAAACAATAGCCCAACTCCAATGTGTAATGAGTGGGAGACTCATGCATCTTCGGGTATTGATCCTCTCATCCTCAGTATGTAAGATTCATGTGGACTCGGGTGTTTAAGTGGGGGACTTTGTAACATGTCCCACATGGATAGAAGATTGAGGAGTTTATGTGGGAAAGTTTAAAACAACTCATCCTTTATGGATATAAAATGATAAATTTGAATGCCTTGTGAGCCTTAGATTGTGGCTACCAATAACTTTCACCAGGGTTTTGAGTTGATCTCTAAAGATATTGGGTCATTCCATCACTTTGGGCTTGGTATGTAACTATGCTGCGAATGGTATCAGAGCACAAGCCTTTGGAGGTGTAGTCCCCATTCGTCTCCTGGCCTCCTGTGTAGTGATTGATTCAATTTTTGAAGTATAGGAGTTTGTAACAACTTGTCTCATATGGATTAGAATGAGAACTTTGGACGCTTTATAAGCCTCGAGTCTGCGAGCTACCAATAATTTTATAGCTTTAAGTTGATCCCCAAAGTTATTGCATCAGCCCAACAGTTAGGGCTTAGGGTGTTACAAATTCCCTCCCTCACACACCAATACAAACTCCCCACCCCACCCTCCAGCAAAAAAGAACCCCCCCCCCCCCTCCAAAGAGCTGAAAACCCCTAGTGTATTTACCTAGAAGGCTATTATTTTTGTTCCTAGATTGGTCTTAGTGCTGATGGATTTTCATATCTTATTAACAAATTTTACATTTTTTATTCTGTGATACCAGGGGTCTTGACAACCAAGGTTTAAGAGGAGTTTTGACTGACGACATATCCAAGCTGAGTCATCTACAGAACATGTAAGTCTAAAGAGTCTCTTGGATTCATAGACACGAAATATGTTCACAATGAAAAATTGCTCTTTTTCTTTAGAGAGTCCAGTTTCAAAAGGATAAATAGAAAGAAAAGTGTATCCATTCTACTTGATCCTTACTAATCGCTGTTTTGTTACTAGAAAAACACATGCTACAAATAAATGATTCAATAAAAACCATCATCTCTTTTGTGTCTTTGCAGGAACCTGAGTGGAAATAGCATCCAAGGGCACATTCCTTCTTCACTTGGAAAAATTGCTAGTCTACAAGTACTGTGAGTATAATTTTATAGAAGGATTACCTGCTCAGACATGATTCTTTTCGTATCAGCTGCTTGATAAAAGAGAGATGTAATTAACTGCAGCACATTTTTGATTTTATATTCCTTTCTAGAACATGGAACCCCATTCTTATTTCATCTAACTATCCATCTAAGTTCTTATGTTTGCTTATCTTTGTTTAAGCGAACATAAGAATCAGGATATTCAATAGATGCATTTTGTTTTACAGCCTACAACATGTCTTGTACACTAGGCTTCTTAGTGATACTGCTCCTTGTCAACTTTACTAATTTGTTCAACTTTAAAATTTTATAGGCAGTTTATGTTATAAAATAGCAACTAACGTTTCATTTGTCTTGTTATGCCTATCCCAAATCGAAGAAGAATCTTGAATCTTTATTATCAATCAAGAACAAGAACTCTATCGGGGATTAGTGTCTACATTTAGAATTATGCACACATTGATGACCTATTGAGTCCTATTTAGCCCTTAAACTAATTACAAAGTAAAATACCAAAATAGACCTTTTTGATTTCAAGTCACTAATACTCAACACCGTCCTACTTAGGTCACTGATGACTTACTACTTCTGACAAAACCTAATGACTTAGACGAAACAAATGAAAAAGTACATTGTTATTTTATGACATAAACCACTAAAAAAAATCAGGAGTTGAATTTTCTCTGTATTGTTTAACGACGTCGTCTGTTCTTTTATATGCTGTTTCCGATCTTCCATTCTTGGGGGTGGGAGTGGCATGACGTGTAGTGTCCACATAAAGCTTATGTAGCCAAGATTATAGCCTAACAAAATTTGCCTCATCTCGACACGCTGTTTAAATCTAAGAATTTTTTGTGTGTTTCCTAGACTTGCACAATTTTCAAACTATTTAGCTCAATTGGTGGAAGTGTTCTCTGAACCTAAATTTTCTTTGCAGGGACCTTTCGTACAATTTCTTGAATGGATCCATTCCCGAAAGCCTTGGAGGTTTGACATCAGTTCGTATATTGTAAGATGCTTATACTTTTTCCTTTTTTCTAGCCAAAATCAACATAAATACAAGTTTATGACGTATAAGGTCTCCCCAACAACAATATTTAAATTCAATAAATTTATCTCCCATCTTTTTATGACATATGTGACAGAAAAAAATTGTTGTAATGCTATCATCTTTATTTAATATTACATCTTGGTATTGCAGGAATCTCAATGGCAACTCCCTCTCTGGAAAGGTCCCAGCTGCACTCGGAGGAAGGCTATTACACAGAGCAAGCTTCAAGTACGTTTTTAGTCCCCAGTCACTCGTCACTAATGTCTAATGGTACTTGACTTATATGAGACTGTGATGCTCCTCAAGAAAGAATGGAATTCTTAAGCAATTGCTGCCAAATTCAAATCTAATGAAGGTGTTTTCAAGTCGAGCCACTCGTGAGCTACTTGAGATCGGCTCGAAAATACTCGAAATTGTCTCGATGTAAGCCAAGTCAAGCTCGAGTATTATACTACTTATTAGACATAGTTTATAACAGTAGAAGGGCTAGAATGTAATTAGTCTAAACTAGATAGTATTCATTGTAATTAGTTCTTCTATATATACTTGGCATTTCAATCATTGTTACACACACAATAATACATCAGATTACAAAGTCTGTTATGGTATCAGAGCCTGGGATTACAACCCTAGGTCTCATCTCCTAACCCTAGCCGCCTCCCTCTCTAAACCCTAGGCGCCTCCTCCTCTAAACCCTAGGCGCCTCTCTACCTGCTGCCGCCCCTCACCCCTAGCCACCTGACATCACCCCTCTGTCGCCACACCACCCACCCCTGCCGCTGCAGTCTGCCCCTCACTCCTGCCGCTGCAGTCTGCCGCACAACCCACCCCCTGCTGCCGCCCATATAGCCTGCTGCCGCATAACACTCCTGCGGCTGCTCCTGCTTGCTGCTGCTGCCTGGGATTACAACCCTGCTGCCGCCTACTGCTCTTTCTCTCTGCTAAACCCTTTTCCTGCTGCTGCTGTTTATTTACAACCTTTCTGCTGCTGTTTATTTTCCTGCTGATTGATCCTTTGTTGCTGCCGTCTAAACCCTAAACAAACTCATCTACTACTGCTGCCTCTACAAATGGCCTCTCTTACAGCCCTAACAACCGCAGAGAAAACCGGACATAACTCCCACAAGTTTGCTTTTACCCTATCCCCAACCAATTATGGCTACTGGAAAACTATGCTTCACCCGTTTCTTGTTACAAACAACCTCTTTGGATACGTGGATGGCACAATTACCTGCCCTCCTCCGACTATCATCTCCTCGTCTGACAAAGATGGTACCACAGTACCACTGCCACAATTAAATCCTAGTTACACCGCCTGGATCTCCAACGATGCCCATGTACGTATGCTAATTATTTCCACCATCTCTGAGGCCTCTTTTCAGCATGTTCAAGGCACCACCTCTCGGGATCTGTGGTTGTCTCTTGAACGCGCATATGCCCCACACACATCTTCTCGCGAATACACCCTCAAAAATCAACTTCTCAAGCTTCAGATGCAACCTGATGAATCTGCTACAGCCTATTTGACTAGAACTCAGGAATATTCTACTGCTCTCGCCAACATTGGTGAACCGACAAGAGAAAAAGATCTGGTCTATGTGGTTATCTCGGGTCTTAGAGACGAATACAATGGTCTGAAATCATCCCTTATTGCCCGCTAGTCTCCAATCACATTTGCTGAACTCTTTGCTTTGTTATCCGACCATGATTACATGATACAGAAGCCTACTCCAGTCATGCCACCCTCCCAGGCCTTCTTGTCTACTACTGCTGCTGCTGGTAATCATCGCACTCCTACTTCTGGTACTACTCCATCTCCTGATCAGCTTCAGGCTCTTCAGCATGCTCTCTCCCAGCTTGGTCTTCAGGTACAACCTATTGTCCCTTCTCTTGCACAAGCTAACTATACACACAGGTCTGGAAATTATCGTGGTCGTGGACGTGGCAATAACCGTGGCCGTGGAAACTACCACAACAACCGCAGTCAAACAGGTGGTAATCGGGATCAATTCCCTTGGGCCTCTACTCAAAATACTGTGTTTGGAACCTGCAACAGGTGTGGGATTGGCCACATTCCCTCTCAGTGTCCCAATCGTGATCCCTCTACTATTCGGTCACGACAGCCTCCGTCAGCTAATTTTACAGATCTACGCTCCAACGTGTCCACCTCTTGGCTTCCAGATACAGGATCCAACCACCATGTCTCACCAGACCTATCTAGTTTCGATCACTCTGAGGCATACTACGGTACTGATAATCTTCATGTTGGCAATGGTGAGGGTTTACCCATTCTTAATATAGGTTCTACCCAATATCACTCTCCTAACAAAACCTTTAACCTTAAAAACATTCTCCATGTGCCTGATATTAAACAAAACTTACTTTCTGTTCAACAATTTTGTCTTGATAATGATGTGTTTTTTGAATTTCACTCCACTTTCTTTGTTGTGAAGGACAAGTCTACACACACAATCCTCCTCACTGGTCCAAGTAACGGTGGTCTCTACTCCTTTCATCTTCCAACAAATCAACCTATTCCTAAAGTCGGATTCTCCACTACCCGTGCTTCTTCCACGATCTGGCATCACCGACTCGGCCATCCTCATCAACAACTGTTTTTGTCTATGGTTTCTAAGTATAGTTTACCTTTAAATAATGAGTCTTCTAGTACTTCTTTTTGTAATTCTTGTTCTGTTGGGAAATCATCTAAACTACATTTGTTACCTTCTATTTATAAAAGCTCGGGTGTTTTGGGTTTGGTTTTTTTGTGATGTTTGGGGCCCCGCCCCTCTTACCTCGTTTGATGGTCACACTTACTTTCTATTATGTGTTGATCATTACTCTCGTTTCATGTGGATTTTTCCTTTAAAACTTAAGTCTGATGTGTATGCTACTTTTAAAAGCTTTCTTGTCATGGCTGAACGTCAATTTCAAACAAAACTCAAAACCGTTCAAACCGATTGGGGAGGGGAGTTTCGGAATCTCTCCCAATTCTTCTCCTCTCTCGGCATTCTTCATCGCCTCTCGTGTCCTCATACCAGTGAACAAAATGGTTTTGTGGAACGTCGTCATCGGCATGTTGTCGAAACTGGCCTTACCCTTCTAGCCGCCTCTAATGTGCCTCAACGTTTCTGGCACTTTGCGTTTGATACAGCTGTCTATCTCATCAATCGCATGCCGTCTAGAACAAACTCAAATATCTCACCCTTTGAATTTTTATTCAAGCGTTCCCCAGACTTTTCCTTTCTTCGAGTCTTTGGGTGTCAGTGTTTTCCACATCTTCGTCCATACAACAAACACAAAATGGACCTTCGTTCTACTCCATGTGTTTTTCTTGGCTACAGTCCAACCCATCATGGCTACCGTTGCCTGGACCCACAGTCTGAGCGCCTTTACATAGCCCGACATGTTCGTTTCAATGAACAATTATTTCCCTATCACCAACCCTCTAAACCTCCTTCCCCATCTACATCAGACCCATACATCTCATCCTATCTTCATCCTGACCCTACTACTTCTCCTTCACCTTCCACTACCTCTAGTGACCCGTCGTCTTCTGTCCCACTCCCAGCTGATACACCTACCCCCACTCCTCCCTCTACTGATACTTTTCCACCCACCACTGCCTCACCCCCTACCGATACACCTACACCGGTTCCTCTTCGCACATACCAGCGTCGCTCTAGCACTAACCAACCCTCCCACCCTTCAGTTGATACCCAACCTACTTCTCCCACTCCACAACCTACTACCACTGCCCCCTCTCGTCCTCGACCACCTAACCTACGTCCCAACCCTAAACAAACCAAACCCCACAATATCTCCTCCTTCAACACCAACTACACAATCACCGAACCTCCTCACTTCTCCATTGCCAACAAGGATCCTCAGTGGCGTCGTGCTATGTCCGACGAGTATTCGGCTCTACTAAGGAATGGTACTTGGTCTTTAGTTCCTCCTGTTCCGGGTGCTAATGTGGTCGATTGCAAGTGGGTCTATAAATTGAAACGTGACCCGACTGGAGCAATACAACGCTATAAAGCTCGTCTTGTTGCTAAAGGTTACAGTCAGGAAGAAGGTGTGGATTATATTGAGACATTTAGTCCAGTGGTCAAATCTACCACTATCCGTGTTGTCTTATCTCTGGCCGTCACACAGAACTGGCCCCTCCGGCAGCTTGATGTTCAGAATGCTTTTCTTCACGGTGATCTCACCGAAACCGTCTACATGACTCAGCCCTCTGGTTTTGTGGATCCTACTAAACCTAAACATGTGTGTCTTCTTCACAAAGCTTTGTATGGGTTAAAGCAGGCTCCTCGAGCATGGTTTCATCGCCTTTCTTCCGCTCTTCAGGCTCTTGGCTTTCGAGGATCTAGGACTGACCCATCACTGTTTATCTACTCTCACCAAGGCACGCTCTTATATATGTTGGTCTATGTGGATGACATTATTCTCACAGGTAACAATTCCCAAGCTATTGATACTGTGGTTCGCCGCCTTAGTCAGAGTTTTCCTCTTCAGGATATGGGTCCTCTTGCATACTTTCTTGGTGTTGAGGTTATTCGCAACACCCCAGACTTGATTCTCTCACAGAAAAAGTATATTTTGGAGCTCCTACAGCGTGCAGGCTTATCGAATGCGAAACCGGTTCCATCCCCCATGACTACTAATGCGCATCTTGCTCTTGGTGACAGTGCGCCCTTTAACGATCCAATTAAGTATCGTCAAATTGTGGGGGCCCTTCAGTATGTCACTCTATCTCGTCCAGACATTGCTTATGCTGTTAACAAGGTTTGCCAGTTCATGCACTCTCCAACAGAAAATCAGTGGTCCGCAGTCAAGCGCATACTTCGTTATTTGTTAGGCACTGTTGAGTATGGTTTACGCCTCGAATGCAAGTCTGGTATGCTTCTACATGCATATTCTGACTCTACTTTCACCACACTGACTGGATTCTCCGATGCTGACTGGGCCGGTTGTCCTGATGATCGTCGATCCACGGGGGGATATGCTATCTATCTCGGGTCAAATCTTGTTTCATGGTCTGCACGGAAACAAAAGACTGTCTCTCGCTCATCTACGGAATCTGAATACAAGGCTCTTGCTGACACTGTTGCTGAACTTACCTGGCTTCAGGCTTTACTACGTGAGCTTCATGTTCCTCTTAAGACAGTGCCTACTCTATGGTGTGATAATGTTGGTGCGATATATCTCTCTGCAAATCCTGTTTTCCATGCCCGCACAAAGCATGTTGAAATTGATTTTCACTTTGTCAGAGAAAAGGTTGCCCGGCGACAACTCTCCATACGGTTCATATCTACAGATGATCAGATTGCTGATGTCTTCACAAAGCCACTATCGTCTACACGATTTCTGCTTCTTAGATCCAAGCTACAGGTCGTTCCCCGGCCTTAGCTTGCGGGGGGATATTAGACATAGTTTATAACAGTAGAAGGGCTAGAATGTAATTAGTCTAAACTAGATAGTATTCATTGTAATTAGTTCTTCTATATATACTTGGCATTGTAATCATTGTTACACACACAATAATACATCAGATTACAAAGTCTGTTACTACTCGACTCGCAAGTCGCAACTCCACGAGCCTAATCAAGATTCCACTTTTTTTTAAACAGTTTTACCATTTTATATATAAATAATTAAGACGAATACTCCGTCGAGTCAACTCATTAAGGCCCCAATATATTTATTTGAAATATATTTTTAATAAACTGTCAGGTTGAGTTTTGAGCTCTAGTGTATTGATACCTTGTTGACTTCAGGCTCAAGCTTGAAAATTTAGGCTCGATTGACCTTGAGTCTAGTTTCAATCTCGAGTTCGAGTCAAGCTTAACACTACTAGGCCCTATTACACTTAAATGGAAAAGTTGGATTTTTTGTCCATGCTTGGTAAAAAAAATTGAGAGTTCATATTTGAGATCAACTTCCCATTAAATTTAGGCTTGATCGAGCTTGAGTCGAGTGTCAATCTCGACTTCGAGTCGAGCTTAGCACTACTAGGCTCGATTACACTTCTATGGAAAGGTTGGTTTTTTTGTCCATGCTTGGTAAAAAAATTCGAAGTTTATATTTGAGATCAACTTCACATAAAAAATATAAAGAACATGCATCTCGTTTTTCAGAACGATGAACAACTTATGTGAGTCTATCATTTTGACTTCGGATTGACTATTGATGTCACAAAGGAGACAAGGAGATAAATGGTAACTTGATGATTTTAAAATGAATGAATATGCTCATACATATATTGATTGTGGACATGTACAGTTTTACTGATAATAGAGGTCTTTGTGGGATCCCGGGACTACCAACTTGCGGGCCTCATCTTACTGCTGGCGCAAAGATTGGAATCGCCTTAGGAGCATGCGTAGGACTTTTGATGATTGCTACTTGCTTGACGTGTTGGTGGAAAAGGCGTCAAAACATCCTCCGAGCTCAACAAATTGCAGGTAAAATATGTATATCCTCAAATGCTGCTTTTATAAGTTAGGTGTTTTGATTACTTCTTTAGAGGTCATTTTACAAAGGGACGATTGATAAAAATAGCAACAACTTTTTGCTTTTTTATTATATATAACAACATTATTTATTTTTTATCATTGAATACATTAATTTTTGTATGTTTCATGATAAATAGCATCAACTTTTGCATTTTGTATCATTACTAGCATTTACGGTTGTATGTTTTGGGTTAATTATGAAAAAAAACCAGCATGTTATTACAGTTTTTGTTTTCGTCCCTCCATGTGTTTTTTTTTTCTTCAGAAAAGTTCTCAATTTAATTATTTTTGTGGCTTTTTGAACTTCTACTAGAATCCAATTATAATTGGTAAACCGGGTTTTTAAAAATTAAAAAACCGGGTTCTAATAGCCAAATTTCACAAAATCAGAAACAAATAATTAACTTCAGGACTTTTCTGGAAAAAAAATAACATGGAGTGACGAAAACGCTAAAGACGTGAAAACATGTTGAGTTTTATTCATAATTAACCCTTTTTCTAATCATTTATAGTAACGAATTTTTTAACTTTTTGCTATAAATGGTAAAAAAATATAAAAGTTGATGCTATTAATGTCAAAAAATACATAATGTGCTATTACAAAAAAAACAAAAAGTTGTTCGCTATTTTTAGCAATTAGCTTGCCCTTTTACAAACTCTAATGATTCATCTTTGATGCGTATGAATAATAAACAGCAAGAGGCGCTCCTTACGCAAAAGCAAGAACCCATTTCTCACGTGACGTGCAATTAACAAGGCATAACAACGGTCATGAACATGCTAACGCTAGGACTGCGGCTGAGAATGGGCCTATCCTGCTTTCCTGATCACAACCATCCATTCAATTACTAACCGTAAATTTTCTCCTTGCTTCTTCCCGAAAAGTATAAGCATATACACACACATTAGGAAGCAATCGTAAGTTATCTTGTTTCCATTGAGAATCTAGTGACGTTCACTTAGGAAGTCGTAGTTTTCGCTAGGATTCTACGTTGGGTTTTAACACGGGAATGAAGAATACTGTATATTATCCTTTTTTTTTCTTTTTCAATTTTCCGGTTAGTGGAAATTGATTTAAGTAGTGTGAAATTATCTCTAGTGTATCAAGTATCAACTCTGCAATCTGCATTGCCAACTAAAATGTTGTGCACAGATTCATCCAAGAAACTTGACGAAATCGGTAGGTTTTCTATTTGATTACAACCATTTTCGATATGGTTATTTGATTGAAACTATTTTAGAACCGAATTGTATGGTACTGATTTCGATTTATTTTATGGTATATATAGAGAGACCACCTTGAGATGAGAATCAGTGAAAATGTGTTTCCTATGAAGGGTAATTTGGTCTTTCATAATTACCATCTTAAGGGATGACACGCGTGTTTTTCTTTGAGAATCATTTGTTACAAAAGGGTATATCATGAAAAAACCAACACGTTTTTACTAGTTTTTACGTTTTCGTCCTTTAAAGTTTTGTTTAGAAAAGTTCTTAAGTTAATTTTTCTTTTTGATTTAGTGAAATTTGGTTATTATAACATGTTTTTTAGTTTTTAAAAATCCGGTTTACCAATTATAACAGGGTTTTGATAGTCAAATTTCACAAAACCGAAAAAAAAAAAAATTAACTTGAGGAATTTTTTATGAATAAATAACATGAAGGGACGAAAATGTAAAAACCGTGAAAACATGTTTGGTTTTTTGGTAATAAACCCTTAAAAAGGTAAAAAGCATGCAATTTTCTTTACATAGTTCATGAAAGAATATATAATTATTCATGACAGTTATAAAAGTTTAGAAAATGTTAGTATGTTTTAAGTGCGGAACATTAAAAGTCAGAAAATGAAAAAAAAAAAAACACTTAAAGATACAGACTATTAATATTCACTCATAAGTGTGGAAAAATTTAAACATTTCGTCATAATTTTGACTTAAAAAATAGGGTAAATTACAAATTTCGTCCCTATGGTTTATTAGAATTTATTGATTGAGTCCTTTAACTTTAAAAATTACACTAACAATCCTTATGGTTGAAGTTTTGTTACAGATCTGGTCTTTTGACCATTTAAAATGATCATTTTACCCCTATGAGTTTAATAATTATTATTAATGTTGTTTTTATTATTATAAAGTAATAAAATAATTCAAAATAATTTTAAAAACTAGTAAAATTAATTTAGTGTGGAGCACATGATAAGAAATAATAAATTATTTTTAAAGACAAACAAATAATTATCATTATCAATTAAAAACTAAAATTTAACGTTTTGAGTTTAGATTTTTTAAAATAAAATGTAAACCTTTTAACAAACATAAAATAAATTATTTTTATTAAGTATTCAATTTTTTTATCCTTTTAACGTTAAATGATTTTTAATAATGATATCTATAAAAACATATAAATTGTTATTTCATCATTTTGACAATTAAAAATAAAATAGTATTTTAACTTTAGGTTTCTTTTTTGATTTTTTTTTTTGAAAAAGTTAAACGGTTTCATAATTAAACATTTTGATAAAAAATAAATAAATTTGAAGTTTTCGAACTTTTTTGATAGATAACTTTTCTAAAAACATTTAAAAAATAACTTTTTAAAAAAATGTTTAAAAATTATAAACTTTTCAATACAATTAAAGTTTTTCAAAATGTTTTAAGTTTTAAAAATGTTTAAACTATAAAAACGTTTTTAAACGTTTATTGAAAGTTTTAAGAACTTGTTTATCTAAAAATTTTAAAATCGTCAAAAAAAATTTTAATATTTTTTGACAATGTTTACAATTTTTTTATTTAAAAAATGTTTATTTTTTTAAAGTAAAAGTATAAACTCAAAACATTATTTTTTTTAGTTTTTAATTAATAATATTTATTATGCATTTGTCTTTATTAATATTTTATTATTCAAATTTATGTCTTTTATATTTAATTAATTTTTGGTATTTATAATTTTTTAGATTAACGAAACAACATTAATAATAATTATTATAAAAGAAAGGGTAAAATGGCCAAAAGACCAAATCCGTAACAAAACTTCAACCACAAGGACTATCAGTGTAATTTTTAAAGTTAAAGGATCCAATCCATAATTTCTAGTAAACCACAGGGACGAAAGTTGTAATTTACCCTAAAAAATATAAGGGTGTGTGTGGTATAGAGGATGAAGTTGCTTTATTTTGAAAGGCAAATATTATCAACAAAGAGTCTCGAAAAAAAAAGACCGTTACACCCAAAAAGTCTTGAAACAAGTATTACAAACCGAAAAAACTACAGAAAAAAACTCCCACAAAATTACAATGAGACCATTAACCCAACACCCCAAAAGGATTTAGGAACCAAATTGCCCAATTAATCGGAATCTCATCCTTCCTGTTTGCGAACCAAAGACTCGATAGCACACAAGGAAATTGATCATCCTCCAAAATCTTCTTCGCTTCACAAGTTTTTACAGAGGATGGAGTTACTGAGAAATAACAACAGAAAATGAAATTGTTGAAAAAGTGAATTGGTCTGGAGAAAGAGAATTGATTCGTCTGTTTGGTAAAACAGAGAATTTAGCAGAGAAATGTAACAGAGAATCATGTCTATTGTTTGGTACAACAGAGATTTCAGCAGAGAATTCTATTAATTTTATTATTTGCAATCATAATTATTTTGTAAAAATTCTTTATTCAAATCCAAAAATAATATAATTACACATTTCATTGATCAAACAAAAAAAATTACCAACATAATTGACCTAAAAATATTAAATAAAATATACAATTTAATTCAAACCAAAACAAAGTTGTATAATTTAATTCAAACCAAAACAAAGTCATTCAATTTGTTAAACAACTAAAAACATAAATAGTAAACTAAAACAAATAAAAACAATTTAATTCAAATCAAAACAGAGTCATTCATGACTTACATAACACATACAAATCACAAATGCCAAGTGACAAACACTTTTATCAAGTATCAAAACTAGTTCTCCATACATATATACTTCTTCTACATAATATGATTAAAACAAGGTGCCTAAGATGATGGACAAGATGCGTAATATGATTAGAACAAAACGCTTTGAGATGTGAAATACTCTATCCGTCCCAATTTAAATGTTTACATTTTTATTTTAATTTATTCTAAAATAAATGTCTACTTATAAAATTAGATTATAGTAATTCATTAAATTCCAATAATAACCTAGTATTTATAATATAGTTATCTATTTAAGAAATTGATTAAATAAATAATGATAAATTTGTCATTTAAGTATAAACTATAAAGAACACCAATAACTGTCCACTTTTCTTAAACTGTGTGTTTTGTCCGGTGTACATTTAAATTGAGATGAATGAAGTAAATCTATTTTTTTTGTCACATTCTAAGACATAAAATATGTAAAGTCTTTAAGCGAATCTAGTTAGGCCCTATTCTTGTCACGATGGATGTAATATATATTAATAATTTTTGTAAAGAACTCTGCTTAAGCAAGTTGGATAGTCATAACAGACAATTATGTCTAAAGCGTATTGATAAATGAAACAATGATAGCTGAAGCAATTGAAGTAGCAAATGTCTGATAATAAAACAGTTATTGTGTTAAGCTGGACATGCAACACCGTACCATTGTGTGCATAATCATTCATTCTAGCTTTGAATTGAGTTTCAAGAAAGTTAAACAAGAATGTACGTCTCATTTTGTAAAAATACATGTAAAGCAAATAATTTATAACTCACTGTTTGATTTAAGCCGGCTGGCTGAGCAATCAGTAGAGATTTCATCATACATGTAACTGACACCTGTTATTTTCATATTTTGATAAAGTGACATCAAGGAAAAGAATTTCTAGATCCACCACTAATATCTCAGTTGCTTCTTCAATTTTTGTGACGTACTCTTATCTTTGAACTTCATGTTTGTCGACCCTGTCATGTTCGTATGGAATTACAGTAAGTTAAAGAAGCTCGAGTTTGACTTCTTATTTGATGAACCAAATACTTTATTAGGGCCAAGCCTTAGATGGTACAGGTTCCAAGAGGACTCCGGCTCGGGCTCATTTACACGAACTTAGCGATGGGAATCCTAGTGATCTTTGGCCATTTTGTCACCAACTTGCTTGTTTTCTATCATGTTCTGGTGTTTATTTGTGTAAAATTGTAAGGTCTTGCAACTACAGATCTATCTAGACGCGGAACCGTCAAAGAGTGCGGAATCCTCTTTAACGGGTAGACGGAAACAACTCTCACTATGAAACACGGAGACTATCAACGAGCTGCACGAACGACACACGAACGCACCTACTAGAAGATTCTCTCCGTAACACTAACCTGATGATAAACTCGAAATCGCTTAATGCTTAATCACTCTCGAATTATGCAAAAAGTCTAATAATATTTCGAGTCTATTCCTAATTATAGAGGCTAATTCGAGTCTGTCATGGGCTAAACTCGAATCCGGCCCAAGGCCCATTCGAGTTTGTCCCATCTGACACTCTCGAATCTACCTACTGGAATAGATTCGAATCCACCAATTGACTTATTCGAATCTGACCTAGATTCGAATCTTAGTCCTCTGAGGATTCGAATTTACTCATTCAAATAATTAACTTAGAGTAGAAACTTATGTCTTTTAACTTATGTTTGATTTTATCTTTGATCTTTATGTTTGAACTTCTTGTAATACGTTACATTAAGTTCAAACAACAATAATAAATATCAACCATATATAAACATATATATCTAACACTTGCTAAACCACAATGTTGGATCACTTAGACTGCTATCGTCACACAAGATGTACCAACAGACTCCCCCTTGACGATAGCTTCTAATAATTCACACATTTGATTAAGAACTTTGTTTATTATTTATTTAAACTGCTTCCAGCATACAAACCCTTTTCAACACACACTTTAACTACATTCTCATATTATCTAGCCTCACCATCCATATGAGTGTCACTTGAAATCTTATGAGCATGCAAAATTTGAAGATCATCTCGAGAAAGGTTTACCAGATGAAGAGGATCATAGATTCTAAGAATCACCTTTTCTTCAAAATCTTCCATCACCGCTTCTCCCGTTTCACTCTCGACATACCACCAGTTCAGATTCTTCATGACATTCTGTGGCATAGGCTTGAGCGGCACCTTTCTCAGACATCTTACGGGTTTGTATTGAATCTTCATCCAAGGACGCCCAGTTAGAGGATCAATTCGAGAATGATCTTCTACTCTTTTTCCTATCCTTGGATTTAGGCGTTCAAACTTCCTTAATCTTCCCTATTTCCTTATGATTCTGGCAATTATATCTGCGTAGGGGTCATTGCCGATATTGATTAGTTCTTTCCAAGCTAAAGCCTTGATCTCAATCTTCGGCAGTGAATTGAATACTTTCAAAGTTCGCCTGAGGTACTGGAGCCCATCTTTTCTCTTGATTATGAATAGCTGCAGTTCTCGATCAAAGAACCAGCTTAATATGCTTCCTGACAGTTTTCCAGTACCCGGCACCCTCATCTTCTTTTTTAGCTCTAATTCCTTCTGCTCAGCCCTGAACCATAACTTTCTTTTCTCTTCATTAGTTAGCTCTCTTGCAGGCTCTTCTATTGATGACTCAACATTTAAAGCAGCATTCACCACTTCTATGTTAACAACATCATTTCCTTCTATCACATACGTATCAGTGATAGGATTTTGCTGAACGATGATTTCATCGGCTTCATCGTCTTCGTCAGCACACACCTCATCATCTGATCTCCAATCAACAATCTCTTCAGGAACGAATTCTCCCTCTTCTAGTTCCTCCATATCCTCTTCAAAGTCAAAGCCCAAGTCCATTGGGTCGTCATCGAGATCCATGAGCGCATCAATCATCTCACTTATCTCATACTCTGTAGGTTTAGACGAACTGGCCTCTCCTACTTCTCCTCCTAATTGACTCGGCTCCCCCTGAGACTGAGCAGCCTGAGCAGCAGAAAAATCTACTGGCTCATTCGGTCTTTGACAGCTGGGATCATTGCCTTGGTTATCTTCATTATCATCATCCCTCGGCCGCTCTACTTGATCACGGCATGATGTCTCCCCCTGAGCCTGTATATTTTTCATTAACTGCTCAATTAGGGAGCGCATCGATCTTATCTCCGCCGATTGATCATCGACGAAAGTCTTTAACTCTACATTCTCTTCCTGAACTTTTTCCACTATCTTTCTCAGATCGGCATTCTCGTTATCAAGATTTGCGTTATGAGACTGAATCTCACCGATTGCCTTTGTTAGGCCTAAGATCTGGATATTTTGAAAGTCAACTCGAGCTTTTAACTGCACAAACCTCTGATTGTCGGTGTAAGTGGATGAGGTGGATGGAATGGACTGTATCGGAGTTGGAATGATCGGCGATGGGATGTATGGTTCATCATGAGGTGGTGATGGTGGAATGGTGGTTTGAGGGTCCTGAGGTTGAGGAATTTGAGGTTGTTCTGCTGAAGCTGAAGTAGATCCTTGCATAAATCGATGACGCTTGGCCCGTTGCCTCGTCACTAATGGAGCGACCTCTTCTTCTTCAAAATCAGAGTCATCAGACTCTCTTGATGCTCGCCTCCTTGAAGCTTCTTCATTTATAACCATTACTCTTGATCCATAAGTCCGTATGTGAAATGACGGATCTTCTGGTTCTTTTTCTATTTATATATCTTCTGACTCGGTTGCTGATGATGACAAGTCATTACCTGATTGCGCAGGTTCATATTCATCAATTTCCCTCAACACATCATCTTCTCCCTCTGGAGGCTCTAGTAATTGATCAACCAGTTCAGCAGTTATTTCTTCATTTGCATGAGGCCCAGAAGCCCAGATTTCTTCCAAAGTTTGGGCTATCTGTTCAGTTTCTGGTGCTGCACTTGAAGTCCCTGCCTCTTGTACCTCTGGCTGTTGACTTGTAGAAGGCCTAGTTGCCTGAGTTTGACTCGCGGTAGCTCTTTGACGTCTCCTTTGTGGCTGTGCACGCGGTTGTTGTCGTTCTTGTTGCGGTGGCTGTCTGGCTTGAACTTCCACTTCTCCTGCCCAGTTGGCATCATTCGGTGCTTCAAAATTCCTGTCAAGTACAGCTCCAAACAACGGTCGCTCGACCGGAACCGCCAACCTTCCTCTATGAGAGGAGCAATCAGCAAAAATCCTTTTGTCCATGACTGCTACACTTTGAATCTCATTTAGCTGAGGCAAATTCGGCAAGAAATGCCTGATGAGCATCATTATGAACCGAGGATATAGGAGAAATTGTTGATGCTCTGGAGCCGTGATTTGATGAACGAACTCCAAGAAAAACATTTCCGAAAAGCTGAAGGGCCGATTATATACTAAGGCGATCATCCCGGATTGGATCTTCGAGACTATATAGTCAAAACCGTCTTTCTTGGTTGCAAAACAAACCATAAACACATGAGCCAAAAATCTCCATTGGCCAATAAGCCCGCTCTTCATGTAAGATGTCTTCGTAACATCCAAGCTGTAACCCATTCTCTGAAAAACTGCTTGCCTAATACTTAGGGGAAAGTCAATAAGCCCAGACTCTTCTTCCTGAGATCCTAGCTGCAAAACCTGACGCAGCATATCGGCAGAAAACACCAATGGTTGTCCTGCTATCCTTGTTCTCAGCACTGTCGGGGTGACAGAGCAATCCACCTGAAGATGATCATAGAACTGGCGAACATAGGGAATAACAATCTGAATATTATGAGACAATGCAAAAGCAATCCTAGACTCTACGAGGAAATCCATCATTTGACGAAAACCTTGCGCCTCAGGGATATGATGGTCATAGGGAATGACCATATTATGCTTAGGCACAAATACTCGAACAGCCATATATGCACAATAGATAAACTATTAGAATCATTTAAAAATCAATTAACTTGCTTAAATTCAAATTTGTTTTATTTTGAACTTGTTTAAGTACAAAATCCAACACAATTAAATTTCTACAAGTTTAATTAAATTTAAATTGAATAATTTAAATAAAATGACAGATTTGAATAGACAGATTCGAATAGACAGATTCGAATGTAATGGTCTTCTCGAGTTTACTGACAAACTCGAGAATGTTCACGAACAGATTCGAAATGTCGTCGGCCGACTTTTCAACAAAACCCATGATTTTAACCATTTTGAACTTAGAAAATCACATACATTAGTCCAACTAGGTTCTAATCACTGAATTTTGCCTTTAATTTGACCTTTTACCGTTCCAAACTTGGTAATTTTGAAAAATCCGATTTCTACCATGAAACCTTACAAAATTTGTGATTTTGACTTAGATGGTGTATTAAACTACTCAAATCTTGTACAACCCAGTTGATTATACCTAGATGTATCAGTAGAATCGAACGCTTAAGCAAGAAACTCGACAAATTGTCGTTTTTGTGGAAAACGGTAGATTCGAGATCGCCGGATAGATTCGAAGGAGTAGATTCGAAAACAGGTAAGAGTAATGACAATTACTGTTAACCTATTTATAATACCAACCTTCGAGTCTGTGGCCACTTTCGAACCTACTGACAAATTCGAGGTTTCCCAATTTCGAGTTTAAGCTAAACTCGAATAACCCAAAACACTTAGAAAAATTTTGAAAATTTTGAAATAACTTCAACTTTTTCAACCTTTTCAACGGTATTGTGTAATGGAATAAACTATGCCTAATCCTTTACCCGAAGCACAAGATTTTCACGCAGTGTTTATTTTATCCAACTATGAATGCACCCTCAGTAATTTTTGACCTTTTTCCTAAGATAAAAAATAAAATAAAGTAAAGTAAAATAAAGTAAACTAAGGTAAAATAAAATAAAATAATTTTTTTTTAAAAATTTTGACCAAAAATTTAACTTAGACTTAAACTATATTTATTACAACTTACAATCTATGCTAAATGCTAAACAAAATATTTTTGATGAGTATAGTCAAAGAAATGTTCAATCAGATAGCGGTGTCAGATACTCACTTTCAGTACTTAAACTTTCACACTTAGGAATTTTTCATTCCTTTGATTGTTTGTCGTGGAATACCCATTTAGCCGATTGTTGGTATTTACCCCTTTAAACATTCTACATTTCGGAATATCCCTTGGCATTTTTATTTATCATGAAATTATCTTACGTGACTCAGACATAGACATACTTTTATGATCAAGGCATACAGACAAAGGTTCTAACTTGTTGGTATTTGCAAACTTTCTTTAAAAGACAAACATCGTACACAGGTCTGTATTTTCATACAACAAAGTATCTTAGTCTGACTTAAGGTTTATTCTTAAAGCTAGCAAGATAGCGGTGACAGGTCTGTACCGACGTACAACAAAGCGACGTATCTTGCTAACCCGAATCTAAACAGAGGCAACAGGTCTGTACTTACATACAACAGAGTTACATGTTTTCGACTCTCAATTTTGTATGATTTTTCTATTCTTTCCATTTTAAGATGTATTTGATGTTGCCATACATCCCCAGAAAGTTTGCATACCTCATTTAGACTCAAAATTTGTATGTCTTGTACATAAAAATTAAGACCGATTGGTCATACATCTAAGTTAGTGACACGTTTGACTTTTTCTTGAATATTTTATTTGCCTTGAGACTCCCTATATGTATTATGCCTACCAACACATCAAACTAAAATAAAGTATAACACTTAGAATTTTAGGTGCATTATGTGTGAAAGCCTAAACACTTAGAGTTTGTAACGACTGTGCTAATTTTCGTCACTTTGAACCTATGTATCTAAGACTTAGCTCCTTTTATGATATTCTCTTTTTTTTTTTTATATTTTTCTAATTTTCTCTCTTTTTTCTTTTGTTTTCCATAAGACAAAAACACTAAAAGAAGATATCCTACTAACTTACTAAAAATAGAAACTTACTAAAAATAGAAACTATCCTAAATTAGCAGCCTAACTATAAAAAGAAAGAAATACTACAGCTATAAAAGGAAATAAACTACTATTACTAAGGTCAAATTATTCTGGGTTGCGCATTCCATTCAGTTGAATTAAATATTTGAAACCGTGACTTATCAAATGCTTTGGTAAATAAATCTGCATTATTATCTTCCGTTGCCACTTTTACCAATTTGATTAAGTTCTTTTCAGCACAATCACGAATAAAATGATGCCTAATGTCTATGTGCTTTGTTTTGTTGTGTTTAACTGGATTATTCGTTATAGCAATTGTAGATTGATTGTCTATCCTAATTGGAGTTTGAGTGTAAGCCAAACCGTAATCCCGCAATTGTTGTTGTATCCACGGAACCTGTGAGCAGCAACTACCAGCAGCAACATACTCGGCCTCGCACGTTGACACGACTACCGACGTCTGTTTCTTGCATTGCCAGGATACCAGTCTCCCTCCTAGGAATTGACAACCTCCAGTTGTTGATTTGCGCGTCAAGCTGCATCCTCCGTAGTCAGAATCAGTGAACGCTTCCAACTCTAGATCTCCCTCCGCGTGATACCAAAGTCCCAGCTTCGGTTTCGACTTGAGGTATCGTAGATACCGCTTCACAGCTTTCTTGTGCATCTCCTTCGGATTCGCTTGAAACCTAGCACAAATACACACAGCAAACATAATGTCAGGTCTTGAAGCAGTTAAATACATAAGTGATCCAATCATGGCCCGATATAACGTCGGATCCACATCGGTATCACTTTCAGTACCCGATCCGAGATTGTGATTCACTTGAATCGGCGTGCTGAAATGGGCAGTCAATTTTGTTCCTTCCATCCCGAAGCGTTCTAATATGTCATAGACATACTTCGTCTGATGGATAAACATACCATCCTTCTTCTGGTCAACTTGTAACCCCAAAAAGAAATTTAACTCTCCCATTGCACTCATCTCGAATTTTGACTTCATCACCTTCTCGAAATCTTTGCACATCTGTTCGTCTGATGATCCAAAAATGATATCATCTACGTACACTTGTACCAAGATGAAGTGTTCTTCCTTTCTCTTAACAAACAACATACTATCTATCCTACCCCTTTCAAACCCGTTTTCTAATAAATGGTTGGATAGAGTCTCATACCATGCTCTTGGTGCCTGATGCAATCCATATAGAGCCTAGTCTAAGCGATATACTCTATCAGGATATTTTGGATCTGTAAATCCGGGCGGCTGTTCTACATACACCAGCTCCTTCACCTTCCCATAGAGGAAAACACTCTTTACATCTAATTGATAGACCTTAAAGCCCTTGAAGGAGGCAAAAGCTAGAAACAACCTAATGGCTTCCAGCCTTGCTACTGGTGCAAACACCTCATTGTAATCGATTCCCTCCTCTTGGTTGAAACCCTTTACAACTAGCCTAGCCTTGTTGCGAGTGACTATACCCCGATCATCTCTCTTGCACTTAAAAACCCATTTGGTTCCTATTGCAACTTCTCCTCGAGGTAATGGAACTAACTCCCACACATCTAGTTTCCTAAACTGTGAAAGTTCTTCCTGCATCGCTTCAACCCAGGAGTTATCCTTAAGTGCCATTTGCACATTCTTAGGCTCTACTTGCGATACGAAACACGAATAGAGACATGTATGATATGCCTCGGAGTCGTTTATCATCGACAACAACACAGTGTTGTTATTTAAACTACTCCTAGTCCTCACACCCTCGTTAGGATTTCCTATGATGCTTTCTATAGGATGGTTCTTGTTGATCCTAGAGGTCTCTATCTCGTCAACTCTCAAATTTTCTCCTAAGTTAGATCCTATTTCACCTAGTGGGGGAACAACCTCAGTTTCTACATTTTCCTCCTCATGGACATTTTCCTCAGAGTTGAAACTTGTTGCTTGAGTCTGATTCTCAGTGGTTGGTGCTTCTGGATCAGCAACTTCTGGAGATCCATCTTCAGTCGCAGTAGGCTCGGATGTGGATTGAAATGTAGTCCTCGGAATGTTAAATGACTCAAATAATTTATCATAGTCAAATATCCATTCCGGACCTGTTTGGGGTTCATGTGTATAACTTGTGACTTCAATGTTATACACAATTTCCACTGTACCATTTGTTTTAATAAAAACCCGTTTGTTTGGTGAGTTCGACACATAACCTAGGAAGTATCCTTCGTCAGCCTTTTCACCAAACTTCGGTTGATGTTTTGTACGCAATAAAGTGCATGGTACCCCAAACGGTTCGAATCCAGTTAAATTAGGTGGCCGTTTATTCAAAATTTCATACAAGGTTTTGTTCAAAGATTTGACAGTTAGGACCCTGTTTAAAATATGACATGCGGTATTCACTGCCTCCCCCCAAAACATGGTAGGAAGCTTTGAATCTGACAACATAGTCCTAGCTGCCTCAATCAGTGTCCTGTTTTTACGTTCGGCCACCCCATTTTGTTGAGGCTCATATGGTGCACTAAATTGATGCACTATGCCCTTTGATAGGCAATATACACCAATTAAAGTGTTTTTGAACTCAGTTCCATTATCACTACGTATCCTTTTAACCCGTGTTCCGTAGGAATTATCCACTTGGTCTAAGAACCCGATGAGCTTGGAAGCCGTCTCGTCCTTTGTACCTAGAAAGAAAACCCAAGAAAAGCGTGAGTAATCGTCAGTGATAACCAAACAATACCAACTACCTCCTATACTCCTTTTGTTGATTGGTCCGAAGAGATCCATATGCAACAAATCGAATGTAGAGGTTATGGAGTTCTGAGTCTTGGACTTGTGTGTCTTCTTATGTTGTTTGCCCTTCTTGCATGGTAGACACTTGTCCTCGAACTGAAAACTCTTCATAGGCACACCTTGCACCAACCCATTCTTCGTTATGTAGTTCATTTTTCTTAGGTGCAAGTGAGCCATGCGTCTGTGCCACAATACTGATTCCGTCTCCGAAGCTTTGGATAATAAACAGATTGGCCCCATCGAAGTATCCGGCTTGTTCATATCAAGCATGTACAAGTCATTTTTCCTTGGTGCCCGCATCAATACCCATTCTTCAGGAATCTTGAATCCCGGTTTTAGCACTAACGCTTCAGTGTCAGTAAAAAGCACTGAATTCTTCCTATCACAGATTTGAGATACACTAATGAGATTATGAACTAGTTTATCAACATGATAAACTTGATCCAAGGTAATCGTCCCATTAGTGACTTCTCCAGTACCAGTGATGGTTCCTCCTTTATTTCCCGCGAATGATACAAATCCCCGATTCCCACCCTTGAAGTCTGTTAGGAGACTTCGTTCCCCTGTCATGTGCCTGGAGCATCCACTGTCGACGAACCACTTGTTGTTTAGACCTGTGGTAATCTCCTGCACATGAAAGAAAATAGGTTAGTTATCACGGGGAACCCAAGCCATAACTGACTTGGTAATACCATTCTCGTCCACATACTTAAACTCTTTCAAATACCCATCTCGCCTTTCAGGTGACTTGGGTCGTTGAACAGGAGTTTGTTGTGGTGCCGAGTGATGTAAATTCACTCTTTTCCTTTGAGTAGGCATTTGTTGTGGAGCTCTCGAATAATTCCGATTATATTGCATATCAGATTGTGATCCCTGAGCTTTTACTGGTGCGTAATGTCTAACAGGAGTATGTGACCTAACTGGAGTGTGTGCCCTGCTAGGTGTTGTGCTCCGATAGACTTGTTGAGGTGCTGACCTAGATTGATTAATGACACGATTCGGTGAATTTGTCCAAACCACTTCCTTTGGTCCAACCTTTACCGATGTTTGTTTCACAACATGTTTTGGTGCAGCCTGCACAGTTTTCTCGGTACTCTGAGAACCACTAGTGCTCGCCACACTTGTTGAGGGTTTAGGCTGTTCTGGCTTCACTGTCTTAGGTGTAGTATCAACTTTCCTATGTGGACAGTTAGAAGCGACATGCCCCCTCTCGTGACATCTAAAGCATGACATTTTTTCAATTGGCTTCTTTTGTGAGCCCTTAGTCTTAAGTGTGTCACTTGTGTCTTGGTCTTTTTGAACATCTATCGCGACTGGTTCATCGTCCTGATCATTAAAATCAATTTTATGTTTTCCTGCAGGTGTTTCACTGGAGGAAGCTACAAATTTGACTTTCTTAACCTTGACGGTTGTATCAGTCACCTTAGGTGTATTTTCTATTACAGGCTCAGATATAGGTGCAGGGAAGTCCTCTAAGTCTACTGATTTATCAGTTTTCTCCTGAGGTTGAGGCACGTAGTTTGCATTAAAAGGTGGAGGAATTTCATGAAATCCTAGACCTACAGGCTTTTTAGATTGACGTTGAGCATCTAAAACTTTCCCTAGGTTCAGGCTTGAATTCCTAAACTTCTCTAGCTTACTATTGGCCTCTGCTACCTTTACTTTTGTTTCAACTAGCTCTATGTCTTTGTCCTTAAAATGTTTGGTTAAGGCCTCTACATGCTCATACATAAGCTCTAACCTAACACACTGCTCACTCAGTTTGTCTTTCAGAACTATTACATCTTGAGCAACAACCTTAAGTTTTTCTTTAAGATCTTGCTTAATATCGTTTAGGCTAGCGTTATCAGCCTTTAAAGACTCATTTTGAGCAGTTATGGTTTGATGTGATTCTAAGACTAGATTTAACCTATCGTTAGAAGTAACACATAACAAGCATAATTCATGAAAAAGAGAGTAAGTCAGACTAACCTTTGTGTGGTCGGATTCCACGTTGGCCATTTGAGCGGCAAACTCCAGAAGCGTCTGATCATTCGTCTTCTCCACCCACATCGGACTGCTGTCCCTTGTGGTCTGCTCTTCCCCTTCACATCCATTTTCCGTGACTTCAGCCATAAAAGCTCTAGCATTTGATTCCGGATGTGAGCTCCAGTCGTAGGTACCATCCAGCTGTCTGTCTGATGTGACATTTGATAGTAGACCAGCTAGATTGGCTTGACCGGCAGATGAACTCGGAAGGTATCGTTGTTGTGATTGATTCTGATACTGTCCATGATGCTGTTGCTGCCCTTGGTAAGTATCTACCTTAGGTCTCTTACATTCTCTGGCGAAGTGTCCCAGACCTTGACAATTGTAGCACTTTACCTTGGACTTATCAAATCCAATCCCCTTATTGTTCATAGTCACATTCCTCCCAATTCGTTTGATGAATCTTTTAACCCGTTGGGTTACCATGGCCAGTTGCCATTTAAGATGCATTTCCTCAAGATCGTCAGGGTCGACCTGATCATAGTCTTCATCCCAGAGAGCAGGATCGTTTATCTTTCCCTGAACGCAGTTCCCGTATGCGGCCACAAATGAAGCAAGCAAGTTCAAATGTTCTTCCGCTGATTTAGCGCTCATGGGCATCTTAGAATAGCTCTGAGATGTCGTCGCCTGTGCTGCTTGAGGTTGCTGTTCTTCTGATCTTCCCAACCCTAAGAACGCTCGATTCAGTGTGTCATCAGACTCTGCTGGTGACGACGTTTCTCCGGTGAAAAACGCTGTAGCAGTCTTCAGTTCAGCTGCGGCTGAAGGTTTTGTTGATTTTCCAAAATACATCGCTGGATTCTGGACTTGTTCGTAATCCGTTTCGGCTTTCAGTAGCTCGAAATGATAAGCTCGCAATGTTCCCACAATATCCTCCAATGATTGGGTATAATACTTGTCTTCATTAAGCTTAATCATTGCCACATACATAGCCCATTTGGCTGGTAAGGCATCAAGAAGCTTATTGTTCTTGTCGGTGTCAGTATACTCAATCCCATGACTTTCAAGTTGCGTCAACAGATGATAGAACCGGGTGATGGTATCATCCAGCTGTTCATCCTTCAACGCCTTGAAAATCGCAAACTGTTGTTTCAACAGCTCCATACGCTTTCTTCGAACCCTTGGATTACCCTCACATCTCTGTTCCAGTGACTCCCAAAGTTCCTTAGATGTCTTCTGAGTCCGGAATGTGTGTAGTATATCCTGAGGCAACGCCATTCGAATTATTGAGAAAGCTCTGTTCTCGGCTTCATAAAGTTTCTTATCATCTTCCTTTATCATCTGATATGATAAGACTCTCTGACGGCCTTCGACTTCTGAAATTGGTGGAATGTATCCTTCGTCAATACATACCCACATGCGCATGTCATTGAAGCGCACAAAATCTGCAAACCGATCTTTCCACCAGTAATAATCCTCGAGTTTCATTAGCTTAGGCGGAGTGTTTGCTTTCCCGACCTCATGATCCATTTCCAGAAACTTTTGAAGGTTTGACATCGTTTCAAAAGGAATTGATTTGTAACTTAATTAATTTAATTCGAAACTGACTTAAGCTAACTCTTTCGAATCTAGGTAGATTCGAATATAATTTAGGTTAAATCTTTTTGGGATTAAATTCGATTAAGTGTTGAAATTCAATTAAATTCGAAATTATGACAGATTCGAAAGTCCCCTAAACTCGAAGGTCAAGCAAACTCGAACACTCAGTAGATTCGAAGCCCTATTCGACTCTAGACCAAATTCGAATCAAACTCGAAAGTCAGCAGACTCGAGAACCTATTCGAAACTAGCACAAACTCGAATTAAACTCGAAACAGTGTTTTTCAAACTCGAGAGGAGCGGATTTTGGTTAGACTCGAAACTAAGAATAACCCTAATTACTCCTAATAGATTCGAGCGCCGCAAACTCGAAAAACGGCTAACACTTTGATTTCTTTACGTTTTGCAGATTAAATCAAGATTTTTACAACGAAAAATATTGATTTCGATCAAAAACGTGAAAAACACGAAGTATTTCCCGGATAAGAATTTGCTAAGCTCGAAAACACACGAAAAACACGAATTGGAGAGAAAAACCGTCCAAAAGCGTCAAGAAACCTAGAATGTATCTAGATGAACACGAAGAACACGAAGAACACCCCGTAGGCTTTGATACCACTTGTAAGGTCTTGCAACTACAAATCTATCTAGACGCGGAACCGTCAAAGAGTGCGGAATCCTCTTTAACGGGTAGACGGAAACAACTCTCACTATGAAACACGGAGCCTATCAACGAGCTGCACGAACGACACACGAACGCACCTACTAGAAGATTCTCTCCGTAACACTAACCTGATGATAAACTCGAAATCGCTTAATGCTTAATCACTCTCGAATTCTGCAAAAAGTCTAATAATATTTCGAGTCTATTCCTAATTATAGAGGCTAATTCGAGTCTGTCATGGGCTAAACTCGAATCCGGCCCAAGGCCCATTCGAGTTTGTCCCATCTGACACTCTCGAATCTGCCTACTGGAATAGATTCGAATCCACCAATTGACTTATTCGAATCTGACCTAGATTCGAATCTTAGTCCTTTGAGGATTCATATTTACTCATTCAAATAATTAACTTAGAGTAGAAACTTATGTCTTTTAACTTATGTTTGATTTTATCTTTGATCTTTATGTTTGAACTACTTGTAATACGTTACATTAAGTTCAAACACACAAACAACAATAATAAATATCAACCATATATAAACATATATATCTAACACTTGCTAAACCACAATGTTGGATCACTTAGACTGCTATCGTCACACAAGATGTACCAACAAAAATACTAATAAAATCCATTCAAGTCCCATATGTTGGTGCTGGAGCCTGGAGCAAGTATGCTCATGGGTTGGGTCGGGTCAGTGATGCAGCGTAGCAAATGGAAAAATAGACTAGTCTGTTGATTCAAAGAATTCCAGACTAACCTCTACCAAAAGTATGTTGATTCCGTAGAATGCCAAACAATTGGGCTTCAAACAACCGATTTCTTAATTCATAACCTGCTTTCATCCATAACTTCAACAGAACTTAAATAGAAATAGGAAACTAAACACGGGTCAAAAAACCCAGCGGGTCGACCCAGGAAACGAAAATAAAAACCCAAATAACCAACAAAAATCATAAAAAGGCCCATAACTCTCGTTCCGGGTCAAATTTGGGCCAAACGGTTGGGCAATTCATTGCGTGGAGCTCGACCCAACGGTCGTCTGGACATCTGATTCGCCCCAAACGGAGACCAGAGTCAAATGTTAGGGCTGTTTCCGTTTAGCCCCTTTCATTACGGACCCTATCTTGGGCCTCTAAAAACAGGATGGCCCGATCATCGACACTTGGGCCTGCATCAGTAAGGCCAGGGAGTTTCATATGTTCAGAAACATACTAGTGGTATACTTTGAAATAGAAGGAAAGGGTAAAGATGAATTTGGAGACATCGATTGCGACAAACTCAATGCTGATGTGGCAGACCATGCATTTACGTACTCTTGGATCATGGGGAGTCGTTTGCAGGGTGTTTAGAAACTAGCTCGAGTATTAAGGATGAATTGTTCTAGATACTCAAAGGTTGTGAAGTTGAAATTGCTTATATACTCACTCGAGCATTCATACAAAAAGGCCATTGATGTCGTTACTCATTTTTTAGCATGGTATTGATACTTTGCTGGTAGAAATCGGGATGATTTACTACATTTGACATCCTTTACGACTATAATATACATATACGTTGGTGGCTTCAGATTCGAGCATTAGGAGATAGTTAGATAACATATTATAGAAAGCTAAAATGTAATCGTCTCAAGATTTTCTTCTATTCTATATAAACACGGGTGGAATTATGTAGGGTTTCATAATTTTTTTTCATCTGATACATATATTGTCCAAAATATTTTGGTCATGGTTTTTTAATAAGGAATCAGAGTCTTTTCTTCAAAAAGAAAAAAAAAGCACAAAAAGCCATTTTTTAGGAAATTTATAATAAAATGGGTTTGATATTTAATATCTTTTATATTTTTTTTAGTAGTGTGATGCCTTTTAAACCGGCCCCTATAAAAATATGAAAAACAACCCCAATAAATTTTATTTCTGGAGGCACCACTCCCCGGATGAGCTTTGTGATTACAATTTCGATTATCAATACAATAGGTTATATTCTAACAATTATTTTCATCTAAATCGTCTAATATTTGATCGTTGATCTACTATGACGAATGAACGAGCAGAAAACTTCAATTTTCCCTAAAAGACGAAATGAAAATTGGTTTGTTTTTTAGGCACCTCATTTTTTGTTACTTTAGAAATTTGATTTAGTGGAGGGATGGGTGTTGATGTAGAGATTTTGTAAGTTGTAATTAAGGTTTATATATGAGAGAAATAACAACCTACTTTTCTATATAATCGTAAAAGATTAGAAAGAAGATCGCTATATATTCAATCCATACAAGATTTGTAAATCCTTATTTTCTAGTAAATATTGTTTAATTCCAGTTTCTAGCAACAAAGTATCATTGCCACTGCAATTCACGCTCAGAAGTCAGAATCGAGTAAACGACATTGATGGCAAACTTTGCGAATATCAAGGAAGATTTCTTGGCCTTTGCGTATGAAACTATGAATGCTAGAATACATAGGCGAACCCATGATCACACGCTTTGGTTGAGTATACAGATCGATTCATCTTTGAGGTTGTCGTAGTCGGTGTCTCAAAAATTCATAACGTTTCCTTCTGTTTCAAAGTACTAGTATGCATCTGTACACATGAAACTCCTTGGGTGCGACCCGACCCATGAGTATACATTTCTTGTGTAACAACCTCTAACTACTCCCCAATGGCACATAAATAACACGTCAACAACAATATAATATATAAATCCCTATGTGTTCCCAAGACAAACACGTGGAAACCCTGATAATTTAAAACTTTATTTTACATCATAAGTCACGGAAATCCCTGGTTACATTACGTAATATCCGAAGTATTTATATATGTTAGGCACAAAAAGGCCTCAGTCAAACCTGCTCTACATCTTAGGGGGAGATTTTTAATCGAACCTGTTTGATGCACTTGAAGATATAATTTAAGGCCTGTTTATGCCTTATTGAAACCTGAAAAGTGATTTAAAATATCAGCCAAAGTTGTTTACCCTGTTGCATACGTTGCAACCAAGGCAGATTGTCCAAGCTGTTCTGTCTGCTAAATAGGCTGGACATAAACTGTCTACGCTGCTCTGTTGTGTTGAGCAGCTTGGACAGATTCTAAGTGTTCTGTTCTTTGTGAACATGCTAAACAGTTTATGGAATATGTTTCCAAGTCCTCATGTATTGTATTTGGCTACAAGATCAGTTTACAAGTCGAAGACAAAGTGGAAAATAGAAACTGCAAAAGCCTGCCTACGCTGTTCTGTTACATGAAGACAAACAGATATTTGAAAAGGGTGACAGACCTTTTCTTATATCAAAATGGCCTTAATAAAAGTAGAAAGATGCAAAGTTGACATTCCTCTTTTGGTTAAAGCCTTATGCAACAGTGACAAAAAGAAAAAAGACAAAGATTCTGCCACATGAAGACAAGTCTGCTTTATCAGAATGTGCAGAAAAGTTGTTTTGTCTTTTTGGAAAGACATCCCACTATCTCACTGTCCAATGAAGAAGCTTCATTGAGATTCTCAGTGAGAGTATAAAAGGAAGCTTCTAAGGATTGTGAGACATCCAAGAGTGTGAAATCAGATCGTGCATTAAAGTGTGTTTTTCATGCATGCAAGTCTGCTTGAATATAACAGTACATGTGTCTAAGCTGTTCATACTCAAGCTGTCCATCTGTGTCTTGTATAATCAATGATTGCATCTAAGTGAGTGTAGTCATTGTATCTAGTCTGAGTGTGTCTTAGATTAGTTGAACATCTGTTGTATCTGTCATCTCAGCTTGAACCTTTCCGCAGTTCAGGCTTGTTTGTAATTAACACTTGTTGATAATATACACAAACATTGAGAAAAGAGTGTTGAGTTTTAAATATCTGTATTCACCCACCCTCTACAGCTTAGAAAAATACACTAGGGAAACCTTTTGGGACCTACAACTGGTATCAGAGCTAGGTTGAGTGTGTGTCATCTCTAGATCTCTCATTTTCCCATCCTTCCCATGGACAACAGTGCTGCAAGTTCCTCCTCTTACTATGACAATGGTTCAATGGCCAAACCTCCCAAATTCAATCATCAAAACTTCTCTGGTTGGAAGTGCAGAATGATGCTCTATTTAGAGAATCTGGATGTACAACTACCAGAGATAGTAATGGAAGGTCCCTATGTGCCAACCTCTGTTACTACTATCACTCCTGCTGTTGAAGGAGCTGCCCCTGAAATTAGAACCTTTGAGAAGGCCAAAGCTCAATGGTCTGATGAAGACAAAAGGTTGGTTGCTCTTGATGCAAAAGCCAGGAATGACCTGGTCATTTCTCTTCCTGATATTGTGTTCAAACAGGTTGAGAAGATGAAGACTGCAAAGGAGATGTGGGATACTTTGTGTACCGTCTATGATGGTCCCACAATCACACTGGATAACAGGATCAACAATCTTGTTAGACAGTATGAACTCTTCTTTGCAAAACCAAAGGAGTCACTCACAGAAACCTACACTAGGTTCAGTGCTCTTATCAATGATCTCAAAGCTGTTGGGATCACAAAGGACAGCTTAACTCTGGTGAACAAATTCTTAGACATCCTGCCTGAAGAATGAAACTATTTTTCTACTATCTTGAGAAATTCAGGCACCATCAAAGGTATGGATCTTGTAAACATGTATGGATCCCTACTGAATGCCTTGGAAATGTCTAAGAGAGGTGCTGCCTTGGTGGCTAGCATGAGACTACCTGTTGGTCAGGTATGTGATGTGTTCACACAACCTGATCAACAGGCTGATGATGAAAGGGAAGAGATGTCTGAAGAGGAAGACTGTGAAGATCTTGCTGAACTTGATGATGAGAAAATGATTGCAATGCTTGTCAAAAAGTTCAACAAGAAAAGGTTTGGTGGAAAAATGCTGCAGAGGAACTCAAATGCTATAAAAAAGAAGGCATTTGACAAAACTAAGGCTGAGTGCTTTAAATGTGGCAAAACTGGTCACATAGCTGCTGACTGTGTGTCTAAAGCTGTTGGCCAGTCATCCAAACCATTCAAGACAAACAGGGACGATGGCTATAGGGTTAAGTACCTTATGGCCATGGCTAAGCTGAAAAAGTTGGAAAACTCAGTGGCTTCCAACAAGCAAAAGGGACTCATGGCTGAGACATGTGATTGAGAGGAATCTGACTCATCTTCAGATGAGGAAGATAACAACTGTCTGATGGCCAACACTGATGTCCCATCAACCAGCAACTTCAAACAGGACCTGGCTGAAGCTGAAGCCTTCAGCAGCTTAGAGAACTGGAATCCCACAATGATGTACAAGGTACAAAACTTTATGGCTTACAGTTCTGATGAAAAAGTAAAAATGTTTGAATAAATGCTTGTTGATTTAAAAGCTGCTGTTGAGAAACACAACATTTTACTGTCTGAAATCTCTAAGCTTAAAACTGATCTTAACATAAAATCTAGCCAACTAGGCAGTTTCCATAAGTTGGAAACCGAGCTTGATGAATTAAAACACATCAACTCCATTTTACTAGAAGAAAAAAGAGATATAGGCGTAAAACATGCAAAGCTTCAAAAGATAGTTGACTCTTGGTGCCAATTTGCACAAAAAGGTAGCCATTGCATTAGTCAACAGATCCCTGCACAAATCCAAGCCTATCTTGGAGGGGATCTTGACAAAGCAGCTTCTATTGTTGAGATAAATAATCTGAAAGATGACTTATCCACTCTTGATGAGATTCCTAGCACTTTCATTCAGAAAGTAAATGGTAAGCTAGTCTCAACAAACAGGTTTGTCAGGCCTCAAAGCACTGACAGCTTGTGTGAAAAAGCTCCAAAAGCTGATGATGGAATATGTTCTCCATCGAATCAACTTGCTAAGTGCTCTGCTGATTCACACAAGCAAAAGAAAGGAAAACAAGCTCAAGCTGCAGCTGTGGATTCTAAACCTGTTGACAAAACAAGCTCTAGGTCCAAAGCTGATGGTAAGAGACCTGTTAATCCTTTTGATGCTAAACATTTTGAGAAAAAGTTTTCAAAAGGTAAGCAGCCTGCTTTCAACAGGGGTAAGTCTCATGTTGAAAGCAAATCTGCTATGGTTTCAAATAAGTTTTTAAATCATAGTGGAAAATTGGTTATAATTGAAGGTAAGTCTTTCAGAACCAAAAGCAGTGATCATGTTGATTGGCAACATCAATCACATCTCAGTAAGGGCAAAGGCAAAGCCATTGCTCAACCTGAGAAATTTGGGAATAAGTTTCCCAAACCTGTGGAATGTCAAAAGCCAATCAAGCTTCCTGTGTTTGATATCTGTCCTCCCAAAAAGAGGAAAGAAGACACAGGCAAAGCAGTTGCTATTGTGCCTTCCACCCAAACTGTTGATTCATCTAAAAATAGTAATAAGTTTGCTAAACCTGCTGATAGAATCAACAAAAACAATTCAGAATATGTTTCTGGAGGTTCTTCTTCCAAAAAGTCTAAAAAGAGAAAATGCTATAAGTGTGGGAAGAATACACATATGGCCAAAGACTGTCCTGAAACTGAGGACATGAGGCCTGTTGACTCTGCTAGTTCCATCATTGCAAAAACGAGCAGTGTTGGAAGTAACATAGTCAATGAGGATGGTATCCAAACTGATACCATCCAAATAGGAAATATTAGTGTAGGTCTCGCTGGTCCATCAACAAATGTTGATGAAGTAGGAGAACTCATCCCTATGATAAGTTCCCATAAAAATAACTAATATTTTCTCATGACACTCTGCAGGACAAACAACCATCCCAGGTTTGGTACTTGGACAGTGGCTGCTCAAGACATATGACAGGTTGCAAGGACCTGCTGAGTAATCTCAGGCCTGAAAAAGGGCCAAAAGTCACATTTGGTGACAATGTATAGGGATCCACAGAAGGATATGGAACTCTCGAAGCTAGTGCTGCAGTGTTCAAAAGAGTAGCCTATGTGGTTGGGCTGAAACATAATCTTGTAAGCATAAGTCAACTGTGTGATGCTGGCTACAAGGTTAACTTTGATTAGCACCTGGGTTACATATTGGATCCCCAAGGCAAAGTTGTGCTGTGTGCCCAACGAAAGAAATATGTATATGTTGTGGACATGAAATCTGCTGATCCCACAACTGAAACCTTGCTTTATCACAAGAAGCAATGCTGACCTGAACTGGTTATGGCACAAAAGGCTGTCACACCTGAACTTCAGGAATATCAACAAACTCTGTAAGAAAGAGTTGGTAACAGGTTTGCCTTCTATAACCTTTGTTAATGATAAACTCTGCACAACTTGTGAGAAAGGCAAGCAGAGAAAATCATCTTTTAAATCTAAGCACAATTTCTCTATTGATACTCCTCTCTTCTTAATCCACATGGACTTGATTGGACCAGTCAGTGTCCCAAGTCTAAGAGGAAGAAGATACACTCTAGTAATGGTTGATGCGTTCTCCAGGTTTACATGGGTGATCTTTCTGAAGAGCAAAGGAGAGGCTGCTAGAGAAATCATTGGGTTTATCAAAAAGATGGAAATGCTGAACTCTGCTCAAGTCAAGCAGCTTAGAAGTGATCATGGTACTGAATTCAGAAACAGTACTCTTGAGGACTTCTGTGAAGAAAGAGGGATCTCACAGAACTTTTCAGCAGTAAGAACTCCACAACAAAATGGAGTTGCTGAAAGGAGAAACAAAACTCTCATTGAAGCTGCTAGAACCATGTTGTGTGCATCAGGTTTACCTTCATCATTCTGAGCTGAAGCTGTCAACATTGCTTGCTTCACCCAAAATTGATCCTTGGTGGTGAAAAGGTTCAACAAGACTCCCTATGAGTTACTCAAAGGGAGGAGGCCAAACATTAGCTACTTCCATGTGTTTGGATGTCCCTGCTTCATTCTGAATCAAAGGGACCAACTGGCAAAGTTTGAACCAAAAGCTGATGAAGGTGTATTTGTTGGACATTCTGCTATCTCCAAAGCCTATAAAGTATACAACAACAAGAGAAAGGTGATAGATTAATCTATCAATGTCACCTTTGAAGAGTCTAGGGGTGCCTCTACCAAAGCTGTTTCTGAATCAGTTTCAGGAGATTTCAGCTTTGATGATCTTATGCATTCCATCAATAAAGAGAAGGACTCAAAAGCTTCCACTACATCCAGAGTGGAACCTGCTAATCACAATGGGCATGATGATGATTATGTTGATACACCCTGTGTGAATAAGGGTACTGACATAATTACAACTTCATGTCCTGAACCAATCAATGCTGATTTTCCTGGATCCTCTGCTGATATGTTCAACAATGGAGAGTCATGCTCAACAAGTGAACAGGCTCAAGATATCAGTGTGTCTGAAAGTCTTGAGAGCTGCTCAACAGGACCTGTTGAAGATAACTCAGGAGAATCCTCATTGAAGCAAGATCCTAAGTGGATCAGGTGTCACCCAAATGATCAAATAATTGTTGACATCAACAAAGGGGTGCAAACAAGATGGGACAACTTAGGAAACTTTTGTATGTTCTCTAGCTTTGTGTCCCTAATGGAGCCTAAGAAAGTGAATGAAGCACTTAAAGATGCCACTTGGATCACTGCTATGCAAGATGAACTCAATCAGTTTGAGAGATATAAGGTATGGAAGTTGGTCCCTGCTCCTAAAGGAAAAAAAAATAATTGACACCAAATAGGTTTTCGAGAACAAGATGGATGAGCAAGGTCATGTCATTAGAAATAAGGCAAGACTAGTTGCTCAAGGCTACAGACAGGAGGAAGGCATTAACTATGATGAAACATTTGCTCCTATGGCCAGGTTAGAGGCAATTCGTTTGTTTCTAGCCTACGCTGCTCATAAGAGCATGAAGGTATTTCAAATGGATGTGAAGAGTGCATTTTTGAATGGTAAGCTGCAAGAAGAAGTCTATGTTATGTAGCCTCCAGGTTTTGAAAATGAACATCATCCAGGTTTTGTCTATAAGTTGGACAAAGCCCTCTATGGTCTAAAACAAGCCCCTAGAGCCTGGTATGACACTCTAACTGATTTCCTTATAAGCAATGGTTATTCCAGAGGTAAAGTGGATACCATACTGTTCATAAAGAAGGTAAAGTCTGATATTACGCTTGTTCAAATTTATGTGGATGACATAATATTTGGTTATACTAATGAGCAGTTATGCAAGAATTTTTCACTACTCATGAAATCAAAATTTGAAATGAGTATGATGGGAGAACTTACTTTCTTTTTAGGATTACAGGTTAAACAAACCTCAAATGGAATTTTTATAAATCAAAAAAAGTACTTTAGATTTTTTGAAAAAGTTTGTATTTAATCAAAGTTCTCCTATCAAAACCCCAATGGCAACCAATGTAAAGTTGGATGCAGATGTCAGTGGCAAAGCTGTTTCAGTAACAGCTTACAGAGGCATGATTGGGAGCTTGCTGTATTTAATTGCTAGTAGACCTGATATTATGTTTGCTACTTGTTTATGTGCTAGGTTCCAAGCTGATCCTAAAGAATCACATCTAGCTACTGTAAAAAGAATCTTCAGAGACCTTAAGGGTACACCAAGTTTGGGTCTTTGGTATCCCAAAGACTCAAGCCTTGATCTAACAGGATATTTAGATTCTGATTTTGCAGGCTGCAGGCTAGACAGAAAAAGCACAACAAGTGGATGTCAACTCCTTGGTGGTAAGTTGATAAGTTGGTGTAGCAAGAAGCAGAAATCAGTTTCTACTTCCACTGCTGAAGCTGAGTATATAGCTGCTGGAAGCTGCTATGGGCAGATTCTATGGATGCAACATCAGCTTGAAGACTATGGACTTATATATAGAAAAAATCCTATTCTGTGTGATAATACAAGTGCCATAGCGATCTCCAACAATCCAGTATTTCATTCCAGAATAGAGGTCAGACATCACTTCATTAGGGATCACATCCAGAAAAGTAATGTGGAGGTAAGTTTTATTTCCACAGATGAACAGCTTGCAGACATTTTCACCAAGCCTATTGATGAAAATAGATTTAATTATCTTGTAAGCAAGCTGGGCATGTTAAATAAATGTGACTAAGTGTCATAAATGTTCTAAGTTATTATATGTCTCACACTGCTCAAGTTTCTCAGAACAGCTTAGACAGAACAGGTTATGCATGTTCTATACTTAGCCCATTTTGAAAACTTGAGCAACTTGAGCGTATAACAGGTTTGACAATATCAGCTTTCATTTCAAACCTGGTCTGATGATCAAACCTCCAACCTGCTCACTCTTTCAATCTGTCATTCAAGACATTGTCTTGTAACCTGATCAGCTATTGAACACAACTTGTTCTTACATAGCTGAACAGGTTGAATGAACAACCTGAAGAATGAACAACTTGTGATGACCTTGCTCATCACAGGTTTGACCAACAGCTTAGACCATCAGTTTTAATTACTTTTCTTCAAGATTAAGTTACTTAATTTCTGTTTTTATTTAACTTAATTACTGCGGATAATGTGTGTTACAGTGTGTTAGTGACTAAAAAGGGCTCAAGTGGTCTGACAACCGTTCTGACATGGACAACCGTTCTGTTTTCCGTTAAAGAACTTTTCAAATCAACCGCCCAAACTTTTCTCTCGCATACTCACTCACACACAAATCCTATAAATACTCTTTTACTATTTCATCTTCGTCTTCCTTACTGCTACCATAATTTCCAAAGAACCCTAACTTCGACTAAGTGTCATGTGCTAATACTTCCACCACTTTCCAAATGGCTTACTAGAACAACCCCTTTCTTCCAGTTTTCGTTGGTAACGATGTGCACAAACACTCGTCTGTTACCACGATGCTGACATTGAAACCCACCAACTACCTTGCAAACCTAACCATCCTAAAAAATTATGTGGGAAAAGGATATGAAGACATGGTGGAGTTTCTGAAGGTTCACCCATTGAACTACGCAATGAATGTATCTCCTGGTGTCCTGTACCGGGAGATGGTATATGAATTTTGGTACACCTGCTCTTACGATCCTTCTACCAAAATCATTAGGGGAACCATACTCAATGGGACTCAGACCATTGAGATTACAACAAGTCTGACCAGGGAAGCTCTTCGTCTCCCTGTGGCTGCAACCTATGATGAGCCACAGCCTGAAAACGATCAGATGGGAAATCTACTACGTTTCTGTGGTGTAGCAGAACCCAAAGTTGGAGCTACACTGTTTAGGAAGGATCTGTCTCCAACCTACAGTTTCTTGTTTTGCCTCGGTGGTGATGTGCTTGAAGTAAAGTTGGTTCATTCGACCAACTCAGCCGTGATGAGATTCCACTAGTCATACATCTTGTGGATGGAACTACGATCAACATGGCAAGATGGATTTTCATGAACTTGAGGAACCTGGTTTAGCAGGAAACACGTCCAGCTGCAGTTCGATATCCTGGGGTTTTAAGCCTCATCTTCAGGCACGTCTGTGGTGAGCAACTCTATAACTCTCAGCCTCTACTACGTACTGCTGCATTCCCTGTAATAGGGAATAGAGTTTTCTACACTCCTGTGCTTCCAAATGAGCCTCCTCTGTCAACATCAATGAGAAGGTTGCTAGGAATGCTGGAAGGACCCTCTGCTGTGAGGGTGGATCCAGAGACTGCTCCCAAGGGAAAATTCAAATCTCGGGTCAAATTTGTTAAAAGGACCCTGGAATCGACTGAAGCTGAGCCTATCCGCAAGAAAGCTAAAACAACCAAGTCCAAGTCTGCCCCATCAGCCTCTGTGGCTGAGGGGGAGCAGGCTTCTCACCCTGGTTCATCAGTTGAACCTGAAGCCTATGTGGCTGGTGCCTCTGTGGCACCTGAGACTATGGAACAGGAAAACCCACCTGTTTCTGACCCAGTCTCCCCCCACCAGTCCAAACAGAACCCCTCATCTCTTCTTCACAACATCCATCCTCCACTTCATCTCTCAGACTATACAGACGCAAAACCTTAGCCAAAAAGAAACCAACCGACCCATCTAGCCCCTCTGATCCCTCTCAAAAGGGTTTAGTTGAAAAAGAAGCAACCCCTGCTGCTTCTCTTATTTTGGGAGAAGGTTCAACACATTTGGAGCAGGCTTCACTCCAACAAGAGTCTACCCTGAGTCAGCCTAGGCCCTCTAGTTCCTCCCAACAGGAACCAGTTGTACATATGGAGATTACCACATCCACTATTCCAGCCTCCCAATAGGCTGAGAATATTGAAAGACAGGAGTTCACTCCACTCCATACTACGTCCACACAGTCTCCACCCTATACTTCTTCACACCCTGAGTCTGCACGAGGTGCCAAACCTGCTGGATTAGACCATCCAGTAGATCAGCCTCCAACCTCTGCTCCTCATGATACAACTGTTGTACACCCAACAGCTGCTGAAGGACCAACATCCCAAGCTGATGAACCTCAGGGAACATACCATCCCTCTGGTGAGGCTGCTCCTTATATGCAAACTCCATCACCAGGTTTCAGCACTGCTGATGTTGAAATGCACATCCCATTTCCCCATGATTAGGCATCTTTAGACCAAGGTGCTGCTGAGGGAACCACCCCAGGCCTTAATGAAGGTGCTGCAAAACAAGCAGCATCTGAAAGCCTGCCAACCTCTACCCCTTCTCCTGATGAAGCAGATATAGCCACTGCTGAGGGACCAATTGACCCTTCCAAGCTGGGCCATATTACTTTTGCCCAGGCTATGGAACTTCTGTCCCGAGTCACCCATCCCTCTCCATCACGCCCCCAAACACCTGCCTCATCCTCATCTCATTCATCACTCTCTACACAATCCAAATAGTCTACTCATACTCCCACATCCCCCAAAGATCTTCCTTCGAAGGATCAGCTTTCTTTGCTGACCAACAAAGTTGGCTCTTTGGAAAATTCCATGACTTCCCCACCGTCATTAATCTCAGACTCTGTGTCTGCCCAGCTCCAAGGCTTCTTTGATTTGTTCAAGGATTCCTTTCCAGTCACTCCACAACCTGACCAGTCCTCATAGCTGCTTGCACTCACTGCACAGCTGCAAAACATCTCCACCTCCCTCTCCTCTATTCTTTCACATCAACAGGACTCTGTGTCCTCCATGACAGCCATATCCCAACAGTTGTCAACTCTCCTCACTACTTGCACTACCACCCTTCCTACTACCTTGGCCAGCTTAAACTCTCTCATTGTTTCTTTGTCCAATTCTGTGTCAGCAAATCTTGATGATGTGCAGGACTCTCTTGAGTTACATCTTGCACAGCTTCAAAGTTTGCTGTTCACAGCTTCTGACAGAGAAAGTCTAGTCAAGCTGTCCTCAATTGCTGATTCCCAATCCTCTTCTCTTTAAACCTGCCTTACTTAGCTTGCAGAGGTTAAGGACAACCTGGCTTTCTTGGTGCATATCCTGGTTGGCCCCAAACCTGCTACCAAAACTGCTGCCAAGCCTGCTGAATTTGTTTCTCCAGGCAGACCATTTGTTGAAGGTGCTGGTCCATCTCCTTCAAAGGGGGAGAAGCTGCTCAGCCTACTCAGGCTGGATCTCCAAACCCTGCACAAACTAAGGGGGAGGAATCCATTATTGAGGACAGGTCAAGCAGAAGGAGGCATCTGATTTTGGAAGAAGAAGAAGATGATGAGGAAGAGGTTCCTGAAGCTGTTCAAACTACAACAGCCAAAGGAAAGTAGAAAGCAGCTTTTGACCCTGACCACCAAAGAGCAGCGCAGCTAAAATTTGATAAGGCAAGGGCTAAGGAAATGGGTGTTCCTACGGAGAAATACTACGAGTTCAGAGATGAACAACTCCAAGCCCTAGAAAGACTGAGAAAGGAAGAAGCCTCAGCCAAAGCTGCCAAAAATCTTGCATCCAAAGAGGCAAGCAAAATTAAAATGCCCTCTTTGGATATGCAAAGAAAACTGCTTGAAGCTGCTAAAGAGTCAGCGGGTGAAAAGGAAGGTGAGAAGGAAAAGGGTGCTCCGGTCTCTGTGACCAAGTCCAAAGAAGCATCCTCTGCAAGAGCCCAGATACACTTTGACAACTTGGAAAGGAAAAAGTTCTTTGATGTTGCTGATAGAAGACTTGCCAAGGAATCTATTGTCAAAGTTGTGCCCATTTCAAGAAAAGGCAAGTAGTGGAAACTACAGATAACTAGAATGGGTGCGACAGGCCCAGAACTGGAATCATATGACTACACTGATGTTGCACAGATGGGGTACATAGAGTGGGTAGAATTGGCAGTAGCCCTGAGTCAGTCTAAGTCTGAAACGTCTAAGTCTATTAGGGCATATGTCAAAAAGTTGATAAAAAGAGTGAAAGACCTTGGCCTGATCTCAGAAGAATTAAGTAAGGGTGTCTCAGTGACTTGCCCCAAAATAAAGGCCAAGAGGAACAGAAAGGATTCAGAGCTGGAGGAACTCCTGATCTTGATTGAACAAGGTGACTATGCAGTAGAGATCAAAGGAGTTGACCACAGCCTGCCCAAATGAGTAGAATTTGAAGAAGGCAAGCTGATTGAAGAACCTGAGTTGGGGGCATTTTTTTGTAGATCCCCTAACAAAGAAGAAGTGCTTTCAAAGAGCATCAGACCTACCCAAAGTTGGTCTCAAACAACTTTTAGCATTCAGACTTGCAAACTCCTTCAGGCAATCTGGAAAGTGGAGAGCAGCCATCTGGGATCAGCTCAGAGGCTTCTATTAAAGAGGGGAGCTTGAACATCCCAATTTTATGTTCCTCAAAGTTGAAATACAAGATTTGGAGGAAACCAGGGATGAGCTTGAAAGAATGTTTCAAGAAGGATTGCCACCACCACTGTCGTGAAGTCCATCTACTATCTGAGTAGGTGAAGAATGGAAGTTGTCCATCTGTTGGACAGGTATGCCATTATTTGCTCCCATCATCAACAGTCCAAATTGTTGAATTTTCCTGTACATTACTTGTACTTAGTTGCATTAGTTGTAACTTTTTATTTTTACATCAGTTGTAATATACACTAGTACATCAGTTGTACTTTTGTAAAAACATATGTTGTTTATGTAATCAAAAATCAGTATATATAAACTGATCTTTTACTATACTTTAATGTTGTAATTTCATTCAGCAAAATGTATTGTAAAAATGTATTGTGATTATTGATAAAATTAGCTTAGACTGATTATTGCAAATAGGGATAGATTGTTAGGCACAAAAAGGCCTCAGTCAAACCTACTCTACATCTTAGGGGGAGATTTTTAATCAAACCTGTTTGATGCACTTGAAAGTATAATTTAAGGCCTGTTTATGCCTTATTGAACCTGAAAAGTGATTTGCAATATCAGCCAAAATTTGTTTACTAGTTGCATACGTTGCAACAAAGGCAGATTGTCCAAGTTGTTCTGTCTGCTAAAGAGGCTGGACATAAACTGTCTACGCTCTCTGTTGTGTTGAGCAACTTGGACAGTTTCTAAGTGTTCTGTTCTTTGTGAACAGAAGCTGTTCTTTGTGAACATGCTAAACACTTTATGGAATATGTTTCCAAGTCTTCATGTATTGTATTTGGCTACAAAGATTCTGCCACATGAAGACAAGTTTGTTTTATTAGAATGTGCAGAAAAGTTGTTTTGTCTTTTTGAAAAGACATCCCACTATCTCACTGTCCAATGAAGAAGCTTCACTGAGATTCTCAGTGAGAGTATAAAAGGAAGCTTCTAAGGATTGTGAGACATCCAAGAGTGTGAAATCAGATCGTGCATTAAAGTGTGTTTTTCATGCATGCAAGTCTGCTTGAATATAACAGTACGTGTGTCTAAGCTGTTCATACTCAAGCTGTCCATCTGTGTCTTGTAAAATCAGTGAGTGTAGTCATTGTATCTAGTCTGAGTGTGTCTTAGATTAGTTGAACATCTGTTGTATCTGTCATCTCAGCTTGAACCTTTCCGCAGTTCAGGCTTGTTTGTAATTAACACTTGTTGATAATATACACAAACATTGAGAAAAGAGTGTTGAGTTGTAAATAGCTGTATTCACCCCCTCTAAGCTTAGAATAATACACTAGGGAAACCTTTTGGGACCTACAATATATATAATCCCCAAGATATAACTACCTCTAAGAAAGGTAGCTAACTCCTCGAACTCTGTAGATGTAAACCTACTTGGGTCCAGTAGACCTACTATAACTCTGAGCACCTGAGATACACACATTTAAAACACACGGTCAGCTAAAGCTGGTGAGATTGCAAGTCTTAGTAGTACGATTATGAAAACTCAGTAAAAGATAGTAAACTCAGTAATAAAGTGTTCAAAGTTCTCTACTGAACGAGTATATGAGATCCCACAAGATAGCTCAGATTAGGTACTCAACCCGTGTGGACGAATCCAAGTACCCAAATCCCTAGACCGCACAAAGCAGTCTCCAGGAACCCAAAAGTGAATCGGGAGCAACCCGACCCTTGCCCAGCCTCACGGTTTAATAACTCGGTAGCTCATGTGTCCCAAATCTCATATAATAAAACACAGTTCACAAGAAAGCTCAATAATACCTGCATGATACTATCTCAGTAGAAAGCTCGTAATAAAACTCATAATAATCTCGTAAGAAAGCTTAGTAAAAGATCATGCAAGTATTAAATAATCGTACAAGTATTAATAATCCCATCGCGCCTCGCGCCCAGGGCAACTCGATCCCGGGCGCATGAGAGACCCTCTGATTTCTCAAAGGTCTCAAGTCAAGGCCCAGTAGCAATGCAATATCAATCAGGAAACTAAGATAAAATTAACAATTGCGGAATGAAAGTTAATTACAATCAGAGATAATTTTTAAGTAGCAAGGTACAAACATCTAGACTATTACACCAAATCTCATAATATAAACTAGACCCGAACCCCAAAGCTCTTTCATCTGACAATACCAAAGTGTTGAAACGGGTTCTAATGCACTTCAAGCTCTTTCAGAGTCCTGACCTATGAACTAGGTCCAGCCAATCCTTTGCCTTTACCTGAAAAATAATGCAACAACGGGGTAAGCTTAATTGCTTAGTGAGAATGTAGAATTTCACATTTAACATGCAATTATGAACGCGGAAGCACATGCACTGCACTCGGCTCATGCACGGCTCAGCTCTATATGCACTGCACTAGGCTCATGCACAGCTAAATCTCGAAGGGTCATTGGCCAACTAATGCTCTTTTGTTGCGCGACTTTGCTCAGCTCCCAGTTATAAAACTGTTGTTGCTCTTGAGACTTTTAGACAAATTCATAAGGAATGCTCGGATGATGATAAATTCATACACACGCATCATTAGTGGGGATCAGCCACGTACTGGGCTAGCTACCAGTAAAAGCTCTATATGGATATCATCGGAATGCTCAGCTCTAGCTACCCTCTGTGCTTTCATCACGTAAATCAGCACATCATAAGCCTAACATTAACCCAACACTGTGCAATAGTGATGGTGTTAAGCTTAACAATCAAATGACTCGTCAAAGAATCGAATCTAGAAGAAGAAATACTCAGCTCAACAAATCATAGTAAATATACTATGACAATATATCAATAAGCTCAAGATCAGAATGTCAATAAAATCAGGATCATGCAACAAAAGTCTCAATTCACATAATATGCAGTTAAAGTGAAATCTACAACTCACTGTTACTGGTTAATTGTACTTTCTGGCTCTGGCTCTGTTGCTCACAATCTGTAGTGGATTAGAACCACTATCTGACTTATGTCAGACTTTCAGATGCTCGTCATCTTGCTCGCTGCTCAATCTGTTATAAATACCAGTTCTGATATTTATTAGTCTTTATATCATCTGAATAATTTATTCAGTGTTCATCATTTATGCTCAAGATTTATTCGTTGATCTTTGATCTCAAAATCTTATATTTTGATCATATGTTTATTAATTTCGTTAGAATCTTTCTTTTAAGGTTCAATAGTTATATTTTTCATATATGAAATATGCTTTAAATGATTTGAATGACCTATAAGTATTTATGTCATTTTTCATGGACACGTGTTATAATGCATATACTTGCATACATGATCATATTTAGGCTTATTTAAACATGTATATTCGCTTAAGCACATTTAATTGATCATAAGACTCATTCATTTCTCAAGTAAGAATATATAATTAAATTCCTTTAAGTGAATTATGTACTTAAATTCTTATGCATAAGCTTAATTATGTTCTTTCTCATTTTGCTTTTATTTTTATAAGCTAAGTGTTATAAATTATGAGTCTTGCGTCTATTGAATATATAAACACATGTTTGGATATTTAATTATTAAATGATCACATATTCTTTTTATGCAATTCAAAAAGAAAATGAAAGGCTATTGTGTTGTTTTCTGTTGTGACTTACAGCACACACACACCTACCAAAGTACACACACTGCACTCATACTTTTTACTAATTCCATGCAAGTCAAAATAAAGAAATAGAAAAGTTGCTACATGCATACACACACATTCTGTTTCTGATATATATATATATATGTATATATATATATATATATATATATATATATATATATATATATATATATATATATATATATATATATATATATATATATATCGATACACACATACATGTTTGTATAATTCTGCACACATAGTGTGCACACACTGCACACACTATACTATATATATATATATATATATATATATAATATAATATATATATATATATATATATATATATATATAATATATATATACTATATATTATATTTATTAAGTACTGGTTTTGATCTCTTTCTGTTTTCGCAACCCACAGATCGCACAAAAAAAAAGGAAAATAGGTGCTGTATGGTTTCGGTATTGAAGGGATTACCGAAACCTCAAAGGTTTCGGTATTGGTTTCTGGGTCTTGATGGTTTCGGTAGGATGAGGTGTTCTTGATGGTTTCGGTAGGATGAGGTGTTCTTGATGGTTTCGGTATTACTCTGCATCATAATGGTCTCGGTAGTTTTCTGTTTCGGTGGTGGGTTTCAGGGTGTTACCGAAACCTGTACTTTATATATATGTTTCGGTTTCTTGATGAACTTCTCTATATATATATATATATATGGTTTCGGTATAGTATATATATATATATATATATATATATATATATATATATATATATATATATATATATATATATATATATATATATATATATATATATATATATATATATATATATATATATAAGTTTCGGTAGTCTCTATGTGGGTCTCGGTAATATAATTTCCGAAACTATCAAGAGGTTTCGGTAATTCAAGGAGGTTTCATGACTGTTTCAGTAGGGAGTATACCGAAACCATAAGGTTTCGGTACCACCCTTGGTGGGTTTCGGTACACAAAACACACATTTGCACTCATCTTTCTTCCTGTTCTTTGTTTAATTTCAGCAGCAATATTAATTTCAGTTTCTAAATTTCAAAATATATATTTAGGTTTCAAAATACTAATATGATAAACTAAACCCATAAGGATTACATGCATGCTATAAATTTCAAACTTGTAACACTAATCTTGGTTAATTTCATGGTTTTGAAGTTATAAAATCATACTAAATTTTCCCTAAGAAACCGTGGGTTTCAATTTGTCAACCAAGAACATATAAATGCTAAAATTACCTTCAAATCTTGTAATAATCTTGAAGGTTTGTTGCTTGATGATTTCTTTTTCTTGATTTTCTTGGATTTGGTTGCAAGAATTTTGATAGTTCTTGATGAATTTTGTGAAGAAGAAGATGAAGATACAGATGAGAGTAGAGAGAAAAAGTCTTAGAGAGAGAGAGTCTAGAGAGAGAGAGAGTGAAATCTGATTTTATGAATTATATTCCATTTATATATTTTGACTAGTTACGTTTGCTACTTAACCCACTATTAATTTCGTATCTTATATATCTTTCATTTAATTATCTTAATAATTTATTAATTCATAATTCATATTTTAAATATTTATATAATTTAATTAAATATTTCAAAAACTTAATTAAATTATAATTCAAAATAGTGTAATAATATTACATTATTGGTTCAATGATCAGATTTTTGTTGGGCTAAAAGTTGGGTTGTTACAGCGCATCTCAAGAACATTGCGGCCCGCGATCCCTTGATCGCGGCCGCGCTCACGGTCAAGCAGACCCAGGTTCTGTTTCTTACACAGCCCTGGGTATTCATCCCCAAAAACACTCTCAGCCCGATATAACTCAATTACTCAACTCCGAATTAGTTTGGTATCATATATAAACCCAATTCACAATCCCAGAAGCAATTAACAGCTTGAAAAGACACGAATTTGATGTCAAACTTACTTATACTTGGATGAATCAATTGTGGTGACGAAATTGTAACTCAACCACAAATTAACACCTCAACCTTTGCTGCTTGCTGTTGCTGGAGATGAAACTACACACACGCACACAGCTTTTGTTCTCAGATTGCAAAGGAAAGAATGAAAGCAACCAAGCAAGAAGCTCACATTATATACGTTTTGGATTCAACTCGGTTCGATACCCAATATTCGATCCCCTTATCACAAAACACAAGTTTATATCACCGGGTTCCAAATTAAGGGAAAATTGCTTGAAATAACAAGCTACTTACACACTTTTTCATATTACAACATTTTACTTTATTTTGTACCATTAATTGTATCCTACTAACACTTTGCTCACGTTCTAGGCAATGGAATTACCTGTCAAACAGGTAACCGGTCACTTGAAGAACATGATGAACTAAATATGAACATTATCAAGAATACTCAACTTGTTTCAAGAACATAAAAACAATATTACAGATTTTGCAACCTTAACAAAAACTAGATAACCTTATAAATCTTAAAATTGAATTTGCATCCTTAACAAAAACAATATTACAAATGTTTCGAAATTACAACAATAACCTAACTCAAGCATCATCCCTAACACATCCAGATCTGGAATGAAGATACCAAAACCAGATATGGAATGAAGAAACCAACCACGCCTACAAAATTGATGAAGAACACATCCGGAATCTGATGCTATTTCAAATCTGAATATCCCATTCAAAATCCCTCTAAAAATGAAGAACACAAAGTGAAAATGAAGAACACAAAGACAGAACAAAAAAAATCAGATCTAAAAACGAAACCTTAACTTGAAAATGAAACCCGTTCAAAAAATCAGATCTGAAAACGAAATCTCATTCAAAATCCCTCTAACTAAACAAAATCTAAAACCTGAAGAAATCGAGTGGGAGAGCGAAACCCTAACCTTGAAAACGAAACCCTAACATGGAGGTCGCCTCCCCTTCGCCGGATGTGGTGTCTTCTTTCTCTCTCTGTCACTTTCTCTCTCTATCGCTCTCTCTCTCTCTCTCTCTCTCTCTCTCTCTCTCTTTGACAGATCTGGAGACCGAAGATGTGAGAAAGAGACAATGGTGGAAGGAGGTCGCCTCCCCTTTGACGGAGGTGGTGTACGCTCTCTCTCTGCCGCTTTTTCTCTCTATCGCTCTCTCTTACTCTCTGAAATGAAATGCAACCGGCTGAAAGATGAGAAGTAACCGGTAACATGCATAAATTGCCTTAAACGATAGGTTTAGGTTAGTAGGATCCAGTTATTGGTACAAAATAAAATAAAATAAAATGCTGTTATAAGAAAAAAGGTGTAAGTATCTTGCTATTTCATGCAATTTGCCCCCAAATTGATTAATAATCACCAAGATTGTAATCTTTTATAAAAACATAATCCCGAAACCTGCTATACCCAAAATCTCATCGCGTGACAATTCCACGTATAACTCAATGATTTGCCTAACTTAATAATAATATTATAATCAACCCAATTAAATAATTCCACGCACCTCTTCCAAAATTGGGATATTACAAGTCCTCCCTCCTTAGGAAGATTCTGTCCTCAGAATCAAGCTCTGTGCGAATAGATGAGGATAACGACGCGTATCTCTGACTATAGCTCCCATGTGGCGCTGGTACCCTTATGATGCTTCCACTATACTAACACTAGCGCCACCTATTTGTTGCGTAGCTTCTTCACCTTCTTGTCTGTCACTGCCTCAGCCTGCTCGGCATACTAAAGTCTGTCATCGACCTCAATCTCAAATAAAGGCACTCTCTGATCATCGCTGGCTAAGCACTTACGGAAGTGACTGACGTGAAACGCATTATGAACACCCGATAACTCTGAGGGAAATTTCATGTGATAAGCTTGATCTCCAATCCTCTCGATAACCTCAAACGGTCTAATATAGCGCGGACCAAGCTTACCCTGCTTCCTAAATTGTATAATCCTTTTCCAGGGCAAGACCTTTAGCATCACAGAGTCTCTAGCCTGGAACTCTAACTATGACATCCGGCGATCAGCATAGCTCTTCTGCTGGCTCTGAGCTGTCCTAATCTGCTCCTGAATCATAGCGACCTTGTCACTCGTTTCCTATAGAATCTCTGGCCCGCTGATAGGACGCTCCCCAATCTTCAGAAATCCTAAATCCTGGCTTTAGCACTAGCGCTTTGTTAGATTAATTATTTCGATCCTAGGAGTTATTTTGTAATATTTATTAACATTGTAATGTGTCTTGTATTTATTTCTATGTAATTTCTTTCTTATGTAATAGTGTAGGGGCCATTGTTGCCAAGTCTTGTAAGTTAATTAAATGAGCCTATAAAGGCTCCTAGGGTTGCTTTTTGACAATACACGGTTGACCTACATTTGAATCTTCTCTTGGAGCCGCCACTGTTCTTCCATATTCACCAACATTCATATTGTCTTCTTTCTTATTATAAACACATTTATTGAGCTTGTTTCTTCATGTGTTTGATGAGAAAAACGTCAAGGTGCTGAATATATACGGGATTTCATATTAACAATTGGTATCAGAGCTCAGAGGGGTGGATTTCAACTGATTACTTACGGAATCTGCTGGGTTGTGCATGTTCTTCGAAGTTCTTCAACATTCAACCGGTTAGATCTTCATTTTCCATGGTTTTTCGAGTGTCTTCTGTTATAATGGTTCTATAAACATCACATTATCACTATATACTGATTTTAAACTCATTTACTTCCATATCTTTGTTCAAATCATCAAGAATCGACCATTTTGAAGCTTGAAAATATGGGTTTTTTAAGTGGGTTTTTCATGTGTTCATGCTAGTTTTAAGTGTTTTCTAGGTTGTTTTAAACTACCAAAAGTGTTTAAAATAGTTTATAAATCATTTAGAACTGTTTTTAGGCATCAAAACTGATAAAAATCGATTTTTGTCTATTCTGCCTTAGAAAATCGTAAAAACCTGCTGTATTTCGGATTATATACTGTAGCATTTCGGACCATATAGGCACCAAATTCGGACCCCACAACCATCCTAATTCGGACCACACTTAGGTGTATTTCGGACACCCACTAAGCCAATTTCGGACCTTAATTCGGTCCAATCCGAACTTCGGACCATCCGAAGTTCAGGAAAGGCTTTCCATTTTTTACTTATTGGGACTTGTTCTTAAATTTTTTTAATTACGGACCACACCATTTCGGACCATCCGAATTCGGTCTTCTGTCCCTATTTCGGAACCATCAAATTTCGGCCATTTCACTGTTCATCCGAATTCGGTTCATCCGATTTCGGTCCATAGGTCCATCCGAACTTAGGTCATCCGAAAAGCTCATCCGAATTACGACACATATCCGAATTTGGACCATCATCCGGATTACTATTCATCCGAATCTGGCCTATCCGAAGTACAGTCATCCGAAATCTATCCATCCGAATCACTGTTCATCCGAACTCATCACCCGAATTCAGAACACTCTGTTTTCAGTACAACCCATCTGTACTCAGTTTCCACCTCTAAGATCTCCACATTCTCAATCAGCATCTATACTCATAATGTCTCGTGAAGCTCTTGTACTCGGATCTGAGAACAGACCACCTGTTCTCTATCCTGATGAATACGAACAATGGAAAGCCCGGTTCCTGAAATTCGTCGGAATGCAACCTCTAGGGAATATGATGCTTCAATCAATATCCGAAGGGCCCGTTATCTACTACAGAGAAATTGCTGCCAGACCCGAGGCTGATCCTCCTGTCCTAGCCTCCAAAGTCGAAAGAGAACCAGCAAATGACGCCGAAAGGGATCGCCAGCATGCTGATAAGAGGGCAGAATATCTGATCTATCAAGCCCTCCCCACTGATATTCTGGTAGGTGTGGACAGTAAAATGTCTGCAAAAGAAATGTGGGACGAGCTGGAAATCCAAATGCTGGGGGCAGATCTTGATGACCGTGCCAAAATTGAAGAGGCAAAGGCAAAGTTTTCAGAATTCCGCGCCAAAGACGGGGAATCTCTGCAATCCACGTTTACCAGGTTTTGTGCAGTCCTTAATGAATTGAATAAACTGCACATCAAAAAGGATCGGGATGACATAAACATCCAATTCTTTGCCGCCTTAGCCCCCGAGTGGCAGCTTGCATGTAGGGCAACGAAGAGAGTCTTGAACATCCCTGAGGTATCTATAAATGTCGTCTTTAAGGAGCTTAAGAAATATCAAGGCGATGTGGATCAACAGAAGCTGATGGCAACTCAATTGGCCTCTCTACTGCTATCAGCCAACACAGGGTTGAAACCAAATGATTCCCTAGCCTTGATCACAAACACGCAGATTCCGACACCATCTTTTGCTCCTGGGTCTTCATCATCTCAGTACAGGTATGCTTCCCCTCCGCGTGAGGTCTATGATGAGGAGGAAGCCACGATTCAAGAACAGATTGCCTTGTGGACCAACCGTCTCCAACAACGACGGTTCTCCAACAAGACCAACAACCAACTCCGATATGACACTGGTCCTCGGAGGTACTCCGATGATAGAAGGGATGACAGACGCGATGACTATCGCAGGGACGACTACCGCAGAAATGATAGAGACGATCGCCGGTATGATGACAGACGCGACTATCGCGATGATCGCCGTTATGACAGGCGTGACGAAAGGCGAGATGACAGGAGAGAGGAAAGGAGAGAGGACAGGCGGGACGATCGTAGGGATGATCGTCGGGATGACCGCCGGGAAAGGAGGCGTGATGATAGCCGTGAGCACCGCCGGGCCGACAAGAGGCCGGCGGAAAGAAGAGAGGAGAAGCCAAGAGCAGACGAGCCAAAGGCTACTGATGAACGTCTCTGCTACAAATGTGGCAAACCGGGCCACTTTGCTAGGGAATGCAAGAACAATTTTGAGAGAGACGTTGCATATTACGAAAGAAAGCTCGAGGCTGCAAAGACGAAGTCGGATGCATTGGCCCTCGTCGCCCAGGAGGATTACTGGGATGCTGAAGATTCTGACGACGAGGATGACAATGGCAAAAATTGCTATATGGTTGATCGTCAGGGGTTGGAGATTTGTGCTGATGTCACTGCTGCAAATTCAGACACTGCTGCTGAGGGGAAGACAATGAAACATCCACCAGCATGTCTGATGGCTACAACCGACGATCCCGAATGCTCCACATCCGGCTCAGAGTCCAGTGAGGTATATTCCTATTACATTCCTGCACATGTAAATAAATTATTTGTAGATAATGAATGTACACTACACACACAAATACTTGATCTACAAGATAGATTAAAAGCTGAAACTGCAAAGTGTGTACAGGCGGAACATCAAGCTCATATTTTGAAAGAATCATCTGAATTATATCATGCAAAATGGTTAACTAATCATAATGTTATAAAACAGATGTTGATAGAAAAAGTAGATGTTCAGGATAGGAATATATACCTTGAATCTTGCATGGAAACGCTTTCAAAAGAAAAACTCTTTTTAAAAGAAGAAATTTCTGTTCTTACAAAACAATTAGATGTGGTAAATATGGAAAATATAGACAGTTTAGAAAAATACAAAATGATTGACGAAGAAAGGATAAGTTTGTACGCAAGAATAAAGACCCTTGACGATGCATTTTTGAAAAGGGGTCAAACAGAACAAACTATCCATTTAAATCAGCCCAAAGAAACTAGGTTTTACCATTCTAAACAGGGAATTGGTTTTAAAAATCCTAAATATTTGGAAAAAGCACAAAATGTCTTACCTGTATTTTATGACATGAATTATATGGGAGCCGGTATTAAATCTTTCTTTTTTGAGTCATCAAAAGAAGTTTTAAACCAAGAAAATGAGAAACGTGTTGCGCGTAAAGATAAAGAAATTTCTTTTCATTATGAAGAACATAACGAGAGTTATTCTTCTAGAGTACCCACTTTAGAGGAAGATCTCTCGTCAACTTATTCAGAAACTGAATTGAACACTGAAACTGAAAAATCAAATCCTCAACTTTATATTCCTGCAAAAGTTCTTCAACAACAAATCATTGTTTTAGAAAAGGAATTGAAGTCGTCTCAAGAAAAAGCACTTGATCTTCAAGATGCTCTTTTTAAGAGAGAAGAAGAATTGATAAATCAATCTTTTCAACAAACTGTGGAAGTCACTGTCTACAGAGAAAATTTTGAAATAGTTTCACAACGATTGAAAGATCTTTCAAAACAACAAACACTTTCTCATTCTCTAAAAATTCCATGTATGTCATCAGATAAAGGTAAGGCTACAGCTGAAACTTCTTCTATCTTTGTCAAAGGTGAGTGCACAAATGCTTTCAAGAATGAGGTTTCTAAAAAGACTCAGATAAAATCCAAGTCTTTTAAGAAACCCACTCACCTCCAAAAAGAAAAGTCTGTCAAGTCTAAATCTTCCATGCTTACTGACTCTAATCGTTTTGTTCCTACAGATCATATAAGGAGAGTCCCAAAAACCACCATGCAGGATTTTACAAGTTTTTTTGTGAAGAAGGCTTTAATGCCAAGTGAATTTGTTACTAGAGATAGGATGTCTGTAATCTCTAAAGACAATTTGTGTAACAAAGTGTGTGACAATGTTTGTAATGATGTACCGAATTCTACTATTCCGTTAAAGTACTCTTTCAAGGATTTGTTTAATCTATGTCCAACTAAATATAGACGACAGGTTCCTGAAATGAATGCTTTTGTGCCTTATCCTGTTAAACGTATTCGGAAAAAGAAAACTAAAAATAGTGCATCATCGGCCACAAACAAAGTTGAGACATGTCTGTTGCCAAGGCCCAAAACCAAAGCAACGGTCAAGAAGGTCTCATCAAGACAAAAACCGAAGGCAATTTCAGCGCCTAAGGTTCCAAAACCCAATAAATCCAATCTTCAATGGATTCCAAAGGGTTGTGCATCTAGACCACACACAAATGCTAGTTGGGTTTCTAAATCTGTACACGTGCCATATAAATCTGGAATTCCTAACAAAAAGGGACCCATATTGAGGTGGGTACCCAAGGTTGTGTGATCTTAATGCAGATGGTTCTTGGTTACTTCTGATCAAGACCCGTGCTTCAAAGAAATGGCTTCTAGTTACCTTAGACTAGGACCCGTTCTTTTGCTTGTCGGTTGTGCTTAAACCGACACGTTTGGCTTCTGTGCACACAGCCCAGGACCCAGTCTTAACTCATCATGTTTTCTGAACATCTCGGTTCAGAACACGGTTTGATTGTGAATTAAAAATGGATGTGTTTGAATACATATAGTTTTCATTATATGAATTTATGTGTTTTTCAGGCTATGTCCATTTGGTATATGGATTCGGGTTGCTCCAAGCATATGACAGGAAGAAGAGAATTGCTGTCCAACGTTGTTGAACAGTAATGCGGAACTGTGAAATTCGGGAACAACCATCAGGCTCAAATAAAAGGATACGGGGACTTAGTTCTAAATAATCTGGTCATCAAGGACGTTGACTATGTTGAAGGGTTATCTCATAATCTTTTTAGCATAGGACAGCTCTGCGACAAAAGACTAGAAGTAACATTTAGGGCTAAGAACTGCAGTGTTAAGAACATAGATGGAAAAGAAATCTTGACTGGTTCCCGAAAATCTAACCTTTACACCATTGACGTATCTAAGCTTGTGGTGAAGGATAACATTTGCCTACTATCAAAAGCCTCGTCAAAAGACTCTTGGTTGTGGCATCGAAGATTATCCCATTTGAATTTTGATAACATAAACAAGCTGGCTGCGAAGCAATTGGTCAAAGGACTTCCTGAGTTGCGCTACGAAAAGGACCATCTGTGTGGAGCATGTGAGAAAGGAAAAATGAAACGATCATCTCACAAACCAAAGCCCGAACCATCAACAAAAAGAGTTTTGGAGTTACTTCATATGGATTTATGCGGACCGATGAGAACTCAAAGCATAAATGGAAAACGATATGTGTTGGTTATTGTTGATGATTATTCTCGATATACCTGGGTCAGGTTCTTGCGTTCCAAGGACGAGACAACTCAAGAAATCATTGATTTTATCAAAAGTGTCGAGACCCAACAGCAGCTGTCAGTACAATCAATCAGATCAGATAACGGCACGGAGTTCAAGAACTCGGTAGTAGAGGGCTTCCTTCGATCCAAGGGGATTCAGCATCAATACTCTGCTGCTAGAACACCTCAACAAAACGGGATCGTGGAAAGGCGTAACCGTACCCTAGTAGAAGCCGCTCGTACAATGCTCACATACTCAAAGCTACCTCCGTTCTTGTGGGCCGAAGCCGTATCAACAGCATGCTATACACAGAATCGCTCCATCATTCATAAGCGCTTTAACAAAACTCCATACCAGCTCTTTTTGAATAAAGTACCATTTATCAAGTACTTACGTGTATTTGGTTGCAGGTGCTATGTGCTGAATGACAGAGACAACCTCGGGAAATTTAACGAAAAGGCGGATGAAGCGATCTTCATTGGATACTCATCCAACTCGAAGGCGTATCGTGCATTCAATACCCGAACCAGAACAGTCAACGAAAGTGTGCACGTCACATTTGATGAGTTGGCTGAACTGGCACCCGAAGTTGATCAATCAGGACCACGCATTACTCAAATGCCTGGAGACTCTTCGAATAACCCCATTTCTTTTTCTTCTTCTGATTTGGTTAATTTATTTGATCCTTTTTATGTTGAATTTTTCGGTCCTAACGCTAGTGTGTCTAATGTTGTTAA
>JAANYP010006477.1:0-123748 GCA_020465985.1 Centrapalus pauciflorus
TTTTTGCTCATTTATTTAGTTTATAGTTTTTCTAAAATATTTTATATTTAATCTAGTATATGAGTTATAACTTCTAATCCGATGTAATTAGTTGTGTATATTTTGTGTTAACGATAAGTTATTAAAAAACCAAGCTCAACTTGTTTAAAAGAACCATTGGCCTCCATAATTTCATTCTCCCTCTTGTGATCCTCCCCTAAATATGCTCCTCTCTCTCTCTCTCTGTCACTCTCTCTCTCTCCCTCTCTCCCTCCCAGAGAACTTGCAGGTTCACAAGAGACCATAGACACTCACGCTTAAGCATTAATCTCTCTTTCCTACCATACGACTCTCTTTGCAAGATAACTTTCAAGCCCTAATCTATTTTTTTAAAATTTTTGTTAAATCGACTTTATGTGTCAAATTAGAAATCATATTCTAGAAAAATTATGCAAGCTGAGTCAACCGCCGGTCACTCAATTCGGAGGGCTTCCTAAGTGAAGATAGGAATCCGATTGGCTTATTAATATAATTGGTTATATGTAAAAAAAACAACTTTTTTGTATTTTTACCATTGGGCTAACCATAAAAAATAACAACTTTATACTTATTTTTATCGATAATAGCAACATGTTTTAAAAATTATCAATAAACGCAACACCTTTTTATTTTAGTATCATTGCCCTGATGACTTGTTTATTAGATCACCATTGCTATAATTGAGAAAAATAGTTGTTGCTATTATTTATAACTTTTTATAAAAAATAACATTTTAACTTTATATTTGAATTATGTTTTGTTTTGTTTTGTTTTTTTATGTGAAAAGCTACACATTATTCATTTATATAAAGAGTGATTTATATAAGTTTTAGTTGTATTGAGTTAGGCTAGTCCGGGACTCTTAGGACGATTATTTGGTCTCATAACTTCGTAATCTGTATTTTTGAGATCCTTTCTTCTCGTAGTTTAATCATCAAACTCAACCCTTTATCCGTAACTTGTCGTCTCTGTTTCATATTATCACCCTGAACAACAAACACGATTAACGCAAATCATACATGTGACACCCTGCCACAACAACCACCATTTACAAAACACCCAGGATTTATCACCAACATACAATAACATAATGATCTGATAACCTAGTTTAAGTGCGGAAGCATTAAAATACATAAATAAAGTAACACAACAGTGTCAAACACCCTACGGTGCTACAAGGTACCATTTCTAAGTCTACATACTCAAACCATTATTACAATCATCCCAAACATAATATAACATTTGTCCCACAACATAATTACCGAATTAGTAGTGGGAATCTTCCAAATCTTCACAAACGACCTAACTAGAAGGTCCAGCTGTAGATTTTCCCTTTCCTGTAAAAATTAAGCAACTGAGGAATAAGCGGATGCTTAGTGAATACACAGATTACGCATTTTATAATTTTTTATGAAGCCCCAAGGGTAACACCGATGACAAACATCTTATACCCTCTTCGTACACCAAGTACGGAACCAGAGGCGCAGCCCCTTCAAGCCCAAAGCTCGACATTAAACATACCATCTGAGACAAACGTACGATCGGGGATGACATACTGCCTACCAGAACCTCGGAGGGATCAGCTCCAGGTCATATAGCGCAGTAACATCAGACTAATCGATGCGACCCACCAGTCCATCACTAGATGCACAACAATCGAACGGACATGCAACAAGTAAGAATGTGCATCTAAATCTATGCAAGTTAGTAGAATTCCAAACAATAAATGAAGCAACAGGTCTCAGCAGGCAAAGCTAACATAAAACAGATATAAATATGCGAAATCTAATGTACTCATTGTGGGTGCGTTAGTTAATTTCAATCAATATTATTTCTCCTAGGGCTTTCAACCGGATTCACAAAGTACCCCACTGTGGGTTAAACAACACCACAAGGGACCCGTAAGTCAGTTTTAACAACATTTTGTGTCAATCACCGTTTAATTCCATAAAACCAAGTTTTATAACTTTTGCAATATTTTTCCCCCATTCCGGATCCATGTCCAAATTTGAACCACAACTAATTTTGAACCCAACTCAAGTTCAAACCTTATCCTTTGAATAACTTTTGTTATTTTATGTGTTGTCTGTGTGTTTTATTCAAAATATTCGAGTTTAGAGAGTGGGTTTCAATTTTGGGTATCAAATTCGAAGTTAAGGGGCTAAATTCGAATCCCCATTCGAATTTAAGGGACTAAACTCGAACCCCATTCGAGTTTGAGGGTTAATTCGAACCGATATTCGAATTTGAGGGTTAAACTCGAAGACCATATGTTAAATTCGAATATTATACTCGAATTTAGTACCAAAATCGAGTTTGTTCTTGCATTTCGACTTTGTTCTTGGCATTCTCGAGTTTGTTCATATATACAACTTAAATCCTTCATTTCAAAGCCTAAAATCATGAATATGTCATGTATTATGCCTAGGTTCGATTCTATTACACATATTCTATCATATTCTTGCTAAAACTCAAGCAAAACTAACTCCATTCACGCAATAAATGATAAAATCGAATTTATGACTTCAAAAACCGAAATAATAAAGCTTAAAAGGGTCGATTCTTACCTCAATCCGTACGAAATCAAGAATCCAACCGTAGATTGTTGTAGTACACCTCGAGATCTTTCCGGTGACGTATAAATCTCGATAATCGGCCGGTCGGTTTGAGAGATAATCTAGAGAGAAGTAGAGAGAATTTCTAGAGAGAGAGTGTAGAGAGAGAGTGCAAATGGAAAATGAATGGCTTTTTAGCCTTTTTATTCAACTTTCATCATTTTTGCACATTTCACCCCTCAATTTATCTGGTTCCATAAAATACTGATTTACTCTTAGTTTTATCATTACTAACTTATATAATCTTAATACTCCATAATAATAATTCAGAGTTCAAATTTTTCTTAAAATAACAACAAACTTTTAAATATCTCAAATACATAATAATTGCTCATAATTCAACTTAATTATAACTTATCCATTTAAATAGATCTGAATTACAATAATTGAATTCGAGGATGTTACAACATGGGCTCCACCACGCTCTAACTTCATCCTCGAAGTTATTTGGATTCAAACAATTGCGGATATTTCCTCAACATTTCCGATTTGGCCTCCCATGTATGATTCGCTCCCTTATGATGCTTCCAACGTACAAGCACCATTTCGATCTCCTTGCTCCTTAGGTTTTTCATCTTCGTGTCTAATACACACTCCGGCTCCTCAACATACCGAAGCCTTTCATCAACTTGCAGCTCGGTGTGGTCAGCCCAATCCTCATTCTCAGTAGTAAAGGATTTCCTAAGGTTCCCTACATGGAACACCGGGTGTATGCCCAACATTTCTTCAGGCAATTCTAACCAATAAGACTGGTTTCCAACTTTTTCGACAATCCTGAATGGTCCGACGAATCTCGGAGCCAACTTTCCTCTCTTCACAAAACGAGTAACACCTCTCATAGGTGATACTTTCAGATATACCCAATCACTTATTTCAAAGTTGATCGGTTTGTGTCTCCTATCGTAGTAACTTTTCTGACGATCCTGGGCCGCCTTCATGTTCTACCTAATCAACTGTATCTTCTCGTTTGTTTCTTGAAGCAAGGCCGGCACAGCAATTGGTGTTTCACCAGTTTCTCTCCAACACGTAGGAGGTCCTACACCTCCTCCCATACAATGCCTCAAACGGCGCTTTCTTTATCGTTGCGTGATAACTGTTGTTATACGAAAACTCTATTAGTGGCAGATGATCATCCCAATTGCCACCGAGATCTAACACACACGATCTCATCATGTCTTCCAAGGTAAGGATGGTCCGTTCACTCTGACCATCAGTTTGTGGTCGATAAGTCGTACTCATCGAAATCCTTGTACCCAGTCCTTCCTGCAGAGCCGACTAGAAGTTCGAAGTAAATCGGCTATCTCGATCCGATACTATGGATTTAGGCACTCCATGCCTAGAAACGATCTCGTCCATGTAAATCTGAGCCAACTTCTCAAGCGAATAATTTTCACGAATCGGTATAAAGTGTGCCGAGTTAGTCAACCTGTCGACTATCACCCAAACAGCATCATGTTGTCGCCTAGTCTTTGGCAGTTTTGTAACGAAATCCATAGTAATGTGCTCCCACTTCCTTTCCGGAATGGGAAGCGGCTGCAGACTACCATATGGTTGCTGGTGTTCGGCTTTCACAAGCCGGCAAGTCCTACATCGTTCAACATACTGGCCTATGTCTTTCTTCAATCCCGGCCACCAGAAATCCGCTTTTAACTCATTGTACATCTTTGTACTTCCGGGATGTACAGAAAACTTGGATTGATGCGCTTCTTCGATGATTACATTTCTCATGCCCCCAAGCTTCGGCACCCATATCCTTCCATAAATCCCTTTCAGTCATGACTCACTTGTTTCCATATTCTTAATCTGTACTCTAATATCCTCAGCACCAACATTCTCTTCTTTCAAAGCTTCCACTTGAGCGGCTTTGACATCATCAATTATTGTGGAAGTTAACATCGTGGACCTCATCATATAGCAGCAATCCTTAGCATAAGCTTTACGACTCAAAGCATCAGCTACTACGTTAGCCTTTCCGGGATGATACAGTATCTCACAATCGTAGTCTTTAATAAGCTCCATAGACTTACGTTGTCTCATATTAAGTTCTTTCTGGCTGAAAATATATTTCAAACTCTTATGGTCCGTGGAGAGTTGACACTTAGTACCGTATAGATAGTGCCTCCATAACTTCAATGAAAATGTGATTGCGGTCAACTCCAGATCATGAGTTGAATAATTCTTCTCATGCTGCTTCAACTGTCTTGAAGCATATGCTACCTTTCCACGCTGCATCAGTACAGCGCCTAACCCCAGTCTCGAGGCATCCGTGTATACTACAAAGTCCTCATTACACTCTGGTAGGGCAAGTATCTGCGCTTCACTTAGTGTCTTCTTCAAAATATCAAACGCCTCTTGCTGCACGGTTTCCCAGACAAACGGTGCATTCTTCTTGGTTAATGCAGTCAAAGGAACTGCAATCTTAGAAAAATCCTTTATGAACCTTCTGTAGTAGCCCGCCAACCCCAGAAAACTTCTAACTTCAGTAGCTGAACACGGCGGTTCCCAGTTCTTTATTGCTTCAACTTTGGCTGGATCCACAGAAATCCCAGCCCCCAAAATTACATGCCCCAAAAACTGAATCTGTTGCAGCCAGAAGTCACACTTTGAGAACTTGGCATACAACTTTTCTTTTCTCAGCAATTCTAATAGTTCTCTTAGATGTTCAGTATGCTCAGCCTCAGACTTAGAGTACACCAGAATGTCATCAATAAACACAATTACCGATTTATCCAACATCGGTCTACATACTCGGTTCATCAAATCCATAAAGACAGCCGGGGCATTGGTTAACCCAAAAGGCATAACAAAGAACTCGTAATGCCCGTAACGTGTCCTAAAAGCTGTCTTAGGCACATCTTCCTCTCGAACCTTCAATTGATGGTATCCTGACCTCAAATCAATCTTAGAAAATACACTAGCCCCATGTAACTGATCGAACAAATCGTCTATCCTCGGCAACGGATACTTGTTCTTAATAGTCAACTTATTCAACTCCCGGTAATCAATGCACATTCGCATTGTGCCATCCTTCTTTTTCACAAACAAAACAGGGGCTCCCCACGGCGATGAACTCGGTCGAATGAAGCCCTTGTCCAACAACTCTTGAAGTTGCGTCATCATTTCTTTCATCTCGGTTGGGGCAAGGCGATAAAGAGAACGAGCTACCGGTGCAACTCCAGGGATCAAGTCAATTTTAAACTCCACTTGTCTCTCAGGCGGCACGCCAAACAAGTCTTCCGGAAACACATCCGGGAATTGTGAAACAACAGGCACATCGGCCAAAGTCCTCTTCTCAGCCTTAGCATCAATCGCATATGCTAAGTAAGCGTCACACCCCTTTGCAACAAGCTTTCGGGCTTTTGCAATAGTCAGCAAACACAGATCCCCGCTTCTCCTATCCCCATATATACATATTGCACGCCCCTCCGGAGTAGTTATCTTTATCATTCGATTCTTACACACTATATGGGCTTCATTTTCGATCAACCAGTCCAAACCGAATATCACGTCAAACTCACTGAATTCAATTGGAATTTGGTCCAAATTGAAGACTACATCTTCAATTACTAAGGTACAGTTACGGTATACGTGATCTACTTTGACTAGAGTGTTGTTAGCAGTTTCTATGTCAAGTATAGCAGATAATCTAGACAGTGGCATGGCAAGTCGTTGTGCAAAAACAATAGACACGAAAGAACGGTTGGCACCCGAATCAAAAAGAACTCGTGCAGGCAAGGAATTTACAATAAACGTACCCGTGACCACCTCCGGGTTTTCCCTAGCTTCCTCTGCAGTAATCTGAAAGGCACGAGCCGGTGTCCTTTGTGACTGACCCTGGCGGTTAACTGAACCACCACTTGAACCTCCAGAAGATCGTGTTGATGATGGAGCAGCAGCTGCTGGAGCATTCTTCCTACAGTTCCTACTATAGTGTCCCCACACCCCACACTTATAGCAAGCATCTGCTTTCCTTGGGCACTCACTCTGAAAATGGCCTAGCTCTCCACAGCAAAAGCAAGCACGTCCATTAGCGCACTTGCCAAAGTGCTCCAGATGACACTTATTGCAATATTGCGGCCCGGTGTTGATAGAGTAGGCACGAGCACGACCAGAAGATCCAGATGGTCGTCGATAGGATTGCTGAGGTGAGTACTGTGAAGACCGGGAAGATCCCGAGTATCCTCCCTCACGTTGACGCTTCGGCGGTGACGGCTGTGTTGGGTTGGTGGAAGCAGCAGCAGACCCAATGGAATAACCCGACATAATCAGAATCTGTTCCACATTTCTGGCATCCTCAAGTAAACCAGCAAACGTAGGATAGCGAACGTTGCTCATGACCCTCCTAATCTAAATATCCAGACCAGCCTCGAACCTGGTCACTTTCCTTTTCTCAGTATCGACTTGATGAGGCGGAAACAGACTCAGCCTCATAAATTCCACAGCATACTGGGACACAGTCTTAGTCCCCTGCATCAAAGCCATAAACTTCGCTTCCAACCTTCGGCGCTCATCAACCGGACAGATTTGCTGAGTGAATAAGTCCGTGAACTCAGCCCACGTCATCACAGAAACCTTCTCCAATGTCAAAGCATTCACCATAGCGTTCCACCACATAATCGCATCATTGGTGAACATAGCGGTAACATACCGAACCATGTCCTTCTCAGCACAATCGCTGATTCTGAATGTTCGTTCGGTTGCCGTTATCCATTCGAGTGCGGCAATAGCGTCTCCCAATCCATTAAACTCCACGGCCCCGTTTCCCTTGAAGTCCTTAAACCGACAACCTATGGGCTTGTTAGATGACCCAGTATTGTCATCTTGTTCCTCATTGTTGCCCCCTTCCTTTTCCTTGTTCTTTCTCTTATCCTCTCTTCTCTTAGCTTCGGCCTCATCTCGAGCCCGAAACTGGTCCTGAATCATCTTGTTCTGCTCAGCCATCATGGCTAGCATCATCTCTCTTGTTTCTTCAGGAGTCATTCCTCCTCCAGACATGTTCTGAAATAATAAACATATAACTTGTTTAGTAACATGTCATTAATTTAAAGACACCATCCATTTGTCCCGTATGATAGTCAATCTCCTATGATTACTAGATCGTAACCTATCTTAGTTCAGATCATTACTTAAAATCACTACATATCATCACTTAATGTTTGAGACCAAGACCTCACGGACACTTGAGTCTCAAACTACTGCTCTGATACCATCTCGTGTGACACCCTTGCCACAACAACCACCATTTACAAAACACCCATGATTAATCATCAACATACAATAACATAATGATCTGATAACCTAATTTAAGTGCGGAAACATTAAAATACATAAATAAAGTAACGCAACAGTGTCAAACACCCTACGGTGCTACAAGGTACCATTTCTAAGTCTACATACTTAAACCATTATTACAATCATCCCAAACATAATATAACATTTGTCCCACAACATAATTACCGATTTAGTAGTAGGAATCTTCCAAATCTTCACAAACGACCTAACTAGAAGGTCCAGCTGCAGATTTTCCATTTCCTGTAAAAATAAAGCAACTGAGGAATAAGCGGATGCTTAGTAAATACACAGATTACGCATTTTATAAATTTTTATGAAGCCCCAAGGGTAACACCGATGACAAACATCGTATACCCTCTTCGTACACCAAGTACGGAACCAGAGCCGCAGCCCAGAGCCGCCGCCCCTTCGAGCCCAAAGCTCGACATTAAACATACCATCTGAGAGAAACGTACGATCGGGGATGACATACTGCCTACCAGAACCTCGGAGGGATCAGCTCCAGGTCATATAGCGCAGTAACATCAGAGTAATCGATGCGACCCACCAGTCCATCACTAGATGCACAACAATCGAACGAACATGCAACAAGTAAGAATGTGCATCTAAATCTACGCAAGTTAGTAGAATTCCAAACAATAAATGAAGCAACAGGTCTCAGCAGGCAAAGCTAACATAAAACAGATATAAACATGCGAAATCTAATGTACTCACAGTGGGTGCGTTAGTTAATTTCAATCAATATTATTTCTCCTCGGGCTTTCAACCGGATCCACAAAGTACCCCACTGTGGGTTAAACAACACCACAAGGGACCTGTAAGTCACGTTTTAACAACATATTGTGTCAATCACCGTTTAATTCCATAAAACCAAGTTTTATAAGTTTTGCAATATTTTTCCCCCATTACGGATCCATGTCCAAATTTGAACCACGACTAATTTTGAACCCAATTCAAGTTCAAACCTTATCCTTTGCATAACTTTTGTTATTTTATGTGTTGTCTGTGTGTTTTATTCAAAATATTCGAGTTTAGAGAGTGGGTTTCAATTTTGGGTATCAAATTCGAAGTTAAGGGGCTAAATTCGAATCCCTATTCGAATTTAAGGGACTAAACTCGAACCCCATTCGAGTTTGAGGGTTAAATTCGAACCCATATTCGAATTTGAGGGTTAAACTCGAAGACCATATATTAAATTCGAATATTATACTCGAATTTAGTACCAAAATCGAGTTTGTTCTTGCATTTCGACTTTGTTCTTGGCATTCTCGAGTTTGTTCATATATACAACTTAAATCCTTCATTTCAAAGCCTAAAATCATGAATATGTCAAGTATTATGCCTAGGTTCGATTCTATTACACATATTCTATCATATTCTTGCTAAAACTCAAGCAAAACTAACTCCATTCACGCAATAAATGATAAACTCGAATTTATGGCTTCAAAAACCGAAATAATAAAGCTTAAAAGGGTCGATTCTTACCTCAATCCGTACGAAATCAAGAATCCAACCGTAGATTGTTGTAGTACACCTCGAGATCTTTCCGATGACATATAAATCTAGATAATCGGCCGGTCGGTTTGAGAGATAATCTAGAGAGAAGTAGAGAGAATTTCTAGAGAGAGAGTGTAGAGAGAGAGTGCAAATGGAAAATGAATGGCTTTTTATCCTTTTTATTCAACTTTCATCATTTTTGCACATTTCACCCCTCAACTTATCCGGTTCCATAAAATACAGATTTATTCTTAGTTTTATCATTACTAACTTTTATAATCTTAATACTCCATAATAATAATTCAGAGTTCAATTTTTTCTTAAAATAACAACAAACTTTTAAATATCCCAAATACATAATAATTGCTCATAATTCAACTTAATTATAACTTATCCATTTAAATAGATCTGAATTACAATAATTGAATTCGAGGATGTTACAATACATTTGAGGATTATAATATTGATTATGATAAGGACGTTAATATTGTAACATCAAAAAAGTTCATATTGATAATTGTAATAAGTAAATAAATATTTGATGAGATAAGCCTATAGATTTGGAAAATTTTGAAAAGAGGATCGAACTAATGGGGTTGATAGGAAAAGAAACTTGACTACTATTTTAGTAATCTTTGTTAAATATCTGTTGTATCTGATGTGAGGAGGTAGCTAGGATTGGTGGAAGGACCCTCTGATGTGAGGATGGATCCAGAAGCTGCTCCCAAAGAAAAATCCAAAGCCTGAGCCTCATCTTCAAGCACATTTGTGGTGAGCATCTGTATAACTCTCAGCCTTTACTTTGTACTGCTGCATTTCCTATTATAGGAAATAGAGTTTTCTACACTCCGGTTCTCCCAAATGAGCCTCCTCTATCTACTCCAATGAGGAGGTTGCTAGGTATGGTGGAAGGACCCTCTGATGTGAGGATGGATCAAGAAGCTGCTCCCAAAGAAAAATCAAAAGCCAGGGTCAAGTATGTTTAAAGGACCCTGGAACAGACTGAAGCTGGGCCTGTCCACAAGAAGGCCAAAACAGCTAAGTCTAAGTCTGCACCTTCAGCCTCTGTGGCTGAGGGGGAGCAGGCTCCTCACTCTGGTTCATTTGTTGAACCTGAAGCCTCTGTGGCACCTGAGACTATGGAACAGGCTAACCCACCTGTTTCTGACCTAGTCTCCAAACCAGTCCAACCAGAACCTCTCATCTCCTCTCCACAATCACCCACCTCATCTCACATATCATACCAACGCAAATCCAACGCCAAAAATAAACCATCAGCCAAAACACCCAAATCCAGCCCCTCTGTTCCCTCTCAACAAGGTTCAGTTGAAAAAGAAGCACACCCTGCTGTCTCTCCTATTTTGGGAGAAGGTTCAACACAATTGGGGCCTGCTTCACTCCAACCTGAGTCTACCCCAAGTCAGCCTAGACCCTCTGGTTCCCCCCAACAGGAGCCAGTTGTATATAAGGAGACAGCCACATCATCTATTCCAGCCTCCCAACAGGCTGAGAATATTGAAAGACATGAGTCCTCTCCACTCCATACTGCGTCCACACTATCACCACCTCATACTTCCTCACACCCTGAGTCTGCACGAGGTGCCCACACTGCTGGATTAGACCAACCAGTAGCTCAGCCTCAAAATTCTGTTCCTCATGATGCAGCTGTTCTACACCAAACATCTGCTAAAGGACCAACAACCAAAGCTGATGAACCTCAGGGAACAGAACATCCCTTTGGTGAGGCTGCTCCTGTCATGCAAACTCCATCAGCAGGTTTCACCACTGCTGATGTTGAAATGCAACTCCCATCTCCCAATGATGAGGTACCTTTAAACCAAGGTGCTGCAGAGGGAACCACCCATGGCCTTCATGAAGGTGCTGCAACACAAGCAACATCTGAAAGGCTACCATCCTCTACCCCCTCTCCTGATGATGCAGCTACAGCCACTGCTGAATGACCTATTGACCTCTCCAAGCCGGGCCACATCACTTTGCCCAGGCTATGGAGCTTCTATCCAAAATCCCTTCTCCCTCTCCATCACATCCCCATACACCAGCCTCATCCTCATCATCTCCATCTACCCAATCCAAACAATCCACCCATACACCTCCATCCCCTAAAGACCTGCCTTTGAAGGATCAGCTTTCTTTGCTGACCAACAAAGTTGGTTCTTTAGAAACTTCCATGTCTTCTCTACCCTCTCTTATTTCAGATTCTGTGTCTGAACAGCTTAAGGGATTCTTTGATGTGTTCAAGAATTCCTTTCCATCCACTCCTCAAACTAACACCTCCTCTCAGCTGCTTGCACTTACTGCACAACTGCAAAATGTCTCCACTTCCCTCTCCTCCATTCTTTCACACCAACAGGACTCTGTGTCCTCTATGACAGCCATATCCCAACAGTTGTCCACTCTCCTCACTACTTGCAATACTACACTTCCTACCACCTTGGCCAGCCTCAACACTCTAATTGTCTCTCTATCAAATTCTGTGTCAGCAAACCTTGCTGATGTGCAGGACTCTTTTGAGTTACATCATGCACAGCTTCAAAGTTTGCTATTCATAGCTTCTAATAGAGAGAATATTCTTAAGCTGACCTCAATTGCTGATTCCCAATCCTCTTCTATTCAAACCTGTCTTTCCCAACTTGTAGAGGTGAAACACAACCTGGCTTAGTTAGTGAATAGCCTGGTTGGTCCCAAACCTGCTGCCAAAACTGCTGTGAAGCCTGCTGAATTTGTTTCTTCAGGCAGACCAGTTGTTGAAGGTGCTGGTTCATCTCCTTCTAAGGGGGAGAAGCTGTCTGCCTCTAAGACTAAGTCTAAGGGGGAGAAAACTTTTTCTCCTAAGGAGAAATCAGCATCTACTGGTCACACAGCAGGTGCATCTGTAACAGGTACTGGTCCAGTTGAGGGTGCCTCTCATCAACCTGAAGCTGCTCAGCCTATTCAGGCTGAATCTCCAAACCCTGCACAATCTAAGGGGAAGGAATTCATTCCTGAGGACAGGCCAAGCAGCAAAAGGAGGCATCTTATTCTGGAGGAAGAAGAAGAAGAAGAGGAAGACATTCCTGAAGCTGTTATCACTACAACAGCTAAAGGAAAAGAAAAGGCAGAATTTGATCCTGATCACCAAAAAGCAGCACAGCTCAAGTTTGACAAGGCAAGGGCTAAAGAAATGGGCGTTCCTATTGAAAAATACTATGAGCTCAGAGATGAACAGCTCAAAGCCCTGGAAATACTGAGAAAAGAAGAAGCCTCTGCCAAAGCTGCCATATCTCTTGCACTCAAAGAGGCAAGCAAAATCAAAATACTTTCTTTGGATGTGCAAATGAAACTGATGGAAGCTGCTAAAGAATCAGCTGGTGAGAAGGAAGGTGTACAAGAAAAGGGTGCTCTGGTCTCTGTGACCAAACCAAAGCAAGCATCCTCTGCAAGGGCCCAGTTCCACTTTGATAACTTGGCAAGGAAAAAGTTCCATGATGTAGCTGATAGAAGGCTAGCCAAGGAATCTATTGTCAAAGCCGTCCGCACATAAAGAAAAGGCAAACAGTGGAAATTGCAAATAACCAGAACGGGTGCAACAGGCCCAGAACTGGAAACTTATGACTACACTGATGTTACACAGATGAGGTACAGGGAATGGGTTGAGCTGGCAGTTGCCCTGAGCCAGTCCAAGTCTGAAACGGCTAAGACTATCAGGGCATATGTTAAGAAGCTGATGGAGAGAGTGAAAGACCTTGGCCTGATCTCAAAAGAAGTAAGTGAGGGTGTCTCTGTGAGTTACCCCAAGATAAAGGCCAGGAGAACCAAAAAGGATTCTGAGCTGGAAGAACTCCTGATCTTAATTAAACAAGGTGACTACGCTGTAGAGATCAAAGGAGTTGACTACAGCCTGCCCAGGGGAGTAGAGTTTGAAGAAGGCAAAATAATTGAAGAACCTGAGTTGGGGGCATTTTTTGTAGATCCCTTGACACATAATAAATGCTTTCAAAGATCATCTGATCTTCACAAGGTAGGTGTCAAACAGCTTGGGGCCTTCAGACTTGCAAACTCTTTCAGACAGTCCAGCAAGTGGAGAGCAGCTGTCTGGGACCAGCTCAGAGGCTGTTATAACAAAGGTGAACTTCAAGATCCCAAATTTATGTTTCTCAGAGTTCAAATTCAAGATCTGGATGAAACAAGGGATGAAATTGAAAAAATGTTTGGAGGACCGCCACCACTGGAGTGAAGTCCACCTACTATCTGAGTAGGTGAAGAATGGAAGTTGTCCATCTGTTGGACAGTCTTGCCATTATCTGCTCCTAACATCAACAGTCCAAATTGTTGAACTCTTGTGTACATTAGTTGTACTTAGTTACATCAGTTGTAACTTTTCTTATTTACATTAGTTGTAATATACACTAGTAAATTAGTTGTACTTTTGTAAAAACATATGTTGTTTTATGTAATCAAAATCAGTATATATAAACTGATCTTTTACTTTACTTAAATGTTGTAATTTCATTTCAGCAAGATGAATTGTAAAATGTATAGTGATTATTGATTAAATCAGCTCAGAATGATTATTCCAAATAGGGGGATATTGTTAGGCACAAAAAGGCCTCAGTCAAACCTGTTGTACATCTGAGGGGGAGATTTTTAATCAAATCTGTTGATGCACTTGAAGGTATAATTTAAGGCCTGATTATGCCTTATTGAAACCTGAAAAGTGATTTGCAATATCAGCCCAAAGCTGTTTACCATGTTGCATTCGTTGCAACAAAGGCAGTTTGTCCAAGCTGTTCTGTCTGCTGAACAGGCTGGACATAAACTGTCTACGCTGGTCTATTCTGTTGAGCAGCTTGGACAGTTTACAAGTGTTCTGTTCTTTATGAACAGGTTAAGCACTTTATGGAATATGTCTCCAAGTCCTCATGTATTATTTTTTGTTACAAGATCAATTTACAAGTCGAAGACAAAGTGGAAAATAGAACTACACAGACTGCCCACGCTGTTCGGTTTACATGAAGACAAACGGGTATCTGAAAAGGGTGACAGACCTTTTCTTATATCAAAATGGCCTTAGCAAAAGAAGAAAGATGCAAAGTTGACATTCCTCTTTTGGTTAAAGCCTTATGCAACAGTGACAAAAAGAAAAAGACAAAGATTCTGCCATATGAAGACAAATGTGCTTTATCAGAACGTGCAGAAATGTGTCTTGTCTTTTTGGAAAGACATTCCACTATCTCATCTGTCCAATGAAGAAGCTTCACTGAGATTCTCCTTTTGAGTATAAAAGGAAGCTTCTAAGGATTGTGAGATATCAAGAGTGTGAAATCAGATCTTGCATTAAAGTGTGTTTTTCATGCATGCAAGTCTGCTTGAATATAACAGTACGTGTGTCTAAGCTGTTCTTATTCAAGTTGTCCATCTGAGTCTTGTAAAATCAGTGAGTGCTTCTAAGTGAGTGTATTCATTGTATCTAGTCTGAGTGAGTCTTAGATTAGTTAAACAACTGTTGTATCTGTCATCTCAGCTTGAACATTTCCACAGTCAAGCTTGTTTGTAATTAACACTTGTTAATAATATACACAAACATTGAGAAAAGATTGTTAAGTTTTTAAATAGCAGTATTCACCCCCCCTACAGCTTAGAACTATACACTTGGGAAACCTTTTGGGACCTACAACATTGCTATCGTAACAACCTTGGTGTTGTTAAGGTAGAGTTGTTATCTTAACAACCTTGGGTGCTGTTAAGATAAAGCATTAGCCTTGTGAAGCTTGTTATCTTTACAACCATAGTGCTATAAAGATATCGTCATTGTTAAGATAATGGTGGTTTCAAGTGCTTTAGTTGGTTGAATGAGAAGTTAACCAATCTTATCCACTTGATTTCGTGGGTTAATTGAAGTATATAATACAAACGAAATTCTCAGTCAAGACTAACACAATTTTTCTTATGATTATCCCATAACAATATTTGAAAACCCACTAGGGCAAATAATTATTATAGAAAAGTGACTCAATCACGATTGATCTTCGTGGATTTGGCTATCAAGAACAAAAGACCAAATACCACTAGCAGTGTACCAGTTGTAGATAGTACAACTTGAAGCTGATCTCGGGAATTATCGATCACAGGAAACGACGAGAGGAAACAAGATACCGATACTAAGACGTTTGTTAATATCTAGACACTTAGAAGGTAAAAGGATGGATTATTACAAACTACACCAAACCAATGCACCTAAGATAGAAATTAAACTAATTTACCAAAACTAAAATGAGAGATGAAGAAAGACGATAATGCACTTAACTAGCAAAAGCAAATAAGCAAGATAAAGATCAAATAATTAAAGCAACACACGCTTGGAATCGTTCTTTAGGATTTATGAAGAGGAACTAAATGAATAAACACTTAGGATATTTTAGTTGAAAACAGAAAACAAGTTAGAACAAAATCCAACCGTTTGAATATTTAAAGCACAAATGTATGTCAATCAAGTGCGTACAAATCAATTAATGAGCACATCCCACTAATTTTAGGAAGCAACTATAGAGTTTTCCGGTATTCCCCAACCCCATAAAAATTAGTGAAAACATGCATTTTACGAAAGAATCAACCAACTAAAACTAGCTTTTAAAACCAAAACTTTCTACATGTCAAGCACTCGGAATCGGTTTCAAACATTCATTTTAAACGAACAAGCATAAATTATATTTATGGAACTTAAAGATCAAACTAACCATATGATCATAATAATGCTAAGGATCAATTTCATGCAATAATTTCACAATTTATCAACTAGTTACCATTTCATAATCACAATAATGCTTGACTTAGCAACCAACTAACAAATTACACAAATATGATAAAGTTTGTAAAATTCAGCATTTAAATTCAATTCTCATGATCACAATAATGCTAAAAAAATCAAACTTAACACCAATTTTGTTAATTCCAACGCATCAATTAAATCATACACAATTGAGACATACAATTTTCCAACTAAAATATCAAAATATCTTCATAATTCCACCAATAAACAAAATGCAAGTGAGTGCTAATGAAACTACTCACTAATCATGCTGAGAACAATAAAATAAACGAAATATAATAAAAACCATAACAAAAAGTTTAAGGAGAGATTGTACCAAAACCGTAGCTCAAAAGATGAAATAGATGAAGAAATCGTAACCGAATGTTTGAATCACCAAGGATGTGTGGCGATCACGACAAAAGTCGTGGTCACGAGCTGTCTGGCTAAGGCAAACTCATTCCAGCTTCAAGGGAGGTCGGCCGGCCAAGTCCGTGAATTCAACGTTTTCGCTTCATTTTCATCTTTTTGGAAACACGATGGCTTCAAACCTACGAAATATAAATATGAAGCAAACCAATCCCGAAGAACATTGTAGGTCCCAAAAAGGTTTCCCTAATGTATTGGTCTAAGCTGTAGAGGGGGGGTGGGTGAATACAGCTAATCAAAAATCAATACTCTTTTCTCAATGTTTGTGTATATTATTAACAAGTGTTAATTAAAAACAAGCTTGACTGCGAAAAGGTTCAAGCTGAGATGACAGATACAACAGATGTTTAACTAATCTAAGACACACTCAGACTAGATACAATGAATACACTCACTAAGATGAACTCACTGTTTTAGAAGACACAGATGGACAGCTTGAATAAGAACAGCTTGGACACACGTTACTGTTTTATTCAAGCAGACTTGCATGCATGAAAAACACACTTCAATGCACGATTTGAATTTCTCACTCTTGGTTTTCTCACAATCCTTAGAAGCATCCTTTTATACTCTTACTGAGAATCTCAGTGAAGCTTCCTCATTGGACAGGGAGATTGTGGGATGTCTTTCCAAAGAGACAAAACAACTTTTCTACACATTATTGATAAAGCAAACTTGTCTTCATGTGGCAGAATCTTTGTCTTTTTCTTTTTGTCTCTGTAGCAGAGGCCTTTAACTAAAAGAGGAATGTCTAGTTTGAACCTTTCATATTCTATTAAGGCCATTTTGATATAAGAAATGGTTTGTCACCCATTTCAGATATCCCTTTGTCTTCATGTAACAGAGCAGCGTAGGCAGCTTTTGCAGCTTCTGTTTTTCCACATTGTCTTTGACTTTGTAACTGATCTTGTAGTCTAAAACAATACATGAGGACATGGGAACATATTCCATAAAGTATGTAGCCTGTTTATAAAGAACAGGTTCTGTTCACAAAGAACAGGTTCTGTTCACAAAGAACAGAACACTTAGAATTTGACCAAGCTGCTCAACAGAATAGAGCAGCGTAGACAGTTTATGTCCACCCTGTTCAGCAGAATGAACAACTTGGGCAATCTGCCTTAGTTGCAATGAATGCAACAGGATAAACAGCTTTGACTTATATTGCAAATCACTTTTCAGGTTTCAATAAGGCATTAACAGGCCTTAGATTATACCTTCAAGTGCATCAAACAGGTTTGATTAAAAATCTCCCCCTAAGATGTAGAGCAGGTTTGACTGAGGCCTTTTTGTGCCTAAAAAACTCCCCCTATTTGCAATAATCAGTCTAAGATGATTTTATCAATAATCACTATATATTTTTACAATACACTTTGCTGAAATAAAATTACAACATTTGAGTAAAGTAAAGGATCAGTTTATATATACTGATTTTGATTACAAAACAACATATGTTCTAACAAGAGTACAAGTAATGTACTAAAGTAGATTACAACTAATGTAAAGGAAAAGTTACAACTAATGTAACAAACTACAACTAATGTACATAAAAAAGTTCAACATGTTGGCCTGTTGATGGTGGGAGCAAGTAATGGAAAGCCTGTCCAACTGATGGACAGCTTCCATTCTTCATTTACTCAATAGTAGATGGACCTCCTAGCTGTGGAGCTTCTTCTTCAAACATTTAATCGAGCTCCTCCCTTGTTTCTTCAATTTCTTCCATTTCAATCGTTAAGAATCTAAAGTTGGGATGTTGAAGCTCTCCTCTTTCATGGAACCCTTTGAGCTGTTCCCAAATAGCTGCTCTCCATTTTACAGATTTTCTAAAGGAGTTTGCAAGTCTAAAAGCAATAAGCTGCTTAAGACCAACCTTGTGTAAATCTGATGCTCTCTGGAAACACTTTTTCTTTGTTAGGGGATCTACAAAAGATACCCCCAGCTCAGGTTCTTCAATCAGCTTGTCATCCTCATGTTCCACTCCCTTAGGCAGGCTGTGATCTACTCCTTTGATTTCAACGGCTACATCACATTGATCAATCATTATCAGGACTTCTACCAGCTCAGTATCCTTTCTCCTCCTCCTGGGCTTTATCTTGGGTTCAACCACTAAGGTACCCTTGATTTGTTCTTTTGTGATCAGGCCAAGATTCTTCACTCTCTCCATTAATGTTTTAAAATATGGCCTGATAGTCTTAGCAGTTTCAGACTTGGACTTGCTTAGGGCAACTGCCAATTCTACTCATTCTTGGAATCCTATTTAAGCAACACCAGTGTGTTCATATGCTTCTATTTCTGGACCTTCAGCACCCATTCTGGTTATCTGTAATTTCCACTATTTGCCTTTCTTTGAAATGGGAACACTTTGACAATAGTCTCCTTGGCAAGTCTTCTGTTTGCAACATCAAAAAAACTTTTTCTTTGCCAGGTTGTCAAAGTGAATCTGGGCTCTTGCAGAGGAGGATGCTTGTTGAGGCTTGGTCACAGAGACCTGAGCACCCTGTTCCTTCTCTCCTTCCTTTTCAACCACTGACTCTTTGGCAGCCTCTAATAGTTTCCTTTGGACATCCAAGGAAGGCATTTTAATTTTTCTTGCCTCCTTGTATGCAAAGGCTTTTGCAGCTTTAGCAGAAGCTTCATCTGTCTTTAGTTTTTCAAAGGCTCGAAGCTGTTCTTCTTTGAACTCATAATAGGTTTCCATAGAGACACCCATTTCTTTGGCTCTAGCCTTATCAAACTTCAGTTGAGCAGCTTTGAGGTAGTCAGGGTCTATCGAGGCTTTCTTCTTCCCTTTAGCTGTTCTTGATCGAACAGCTTCAGGTTCCTCTTCTTCTTCTTCTTGTTCCAGTATTAGATGTCTCGTTCTACTTGACCTGTCCCTAGGAATGGATTCCTCCACCTTAGATAGTGCAGGGTTTGGAGATCCAGCCTGAGTAGGCTGAGCAGCTTCAGTTGGATGGGAGACATCCATAGTAGGACCTGTTTGTGAGGCACCTGCTGCTTGACCTATAGATGCTGATTTCTCCTTAGAAGGAGATGAAGATTTCTCCCACTTAGACTTGGTCTTTGAGGCAGATATCTTCTCCCCCTTTGAAGGAGATGGCACATAGCCTTCAACACTTGGTCTACCTGGGGAAACAAATTCAGCAGGCGTAGCAGCAGTTTTGGCAGCAGGTTTGGCGCCAACCAGGCCATGCACTAAGAAAGCCAAGTTGTCCTTTACCTCTGCAAGTTAGGCAAGGCAGGTTTGAAGAGAGGTAGATTGGGAAGCAGCAAGAGAGGACAGCTGAGAGAGGATTTCCCTGTCAGAAGCTGTGAACAGCAAACTTTGAAGCTGTGCAAGATGTAGTTCAAGAGAATCTTGCACATCATCAAGGTTTGATGACACAGAATTTAATAGGGAGACGATTAAAGTGTTTAAGCTGGCCAATGTAGAAGGAAGGGTAGTTGTGCAAGTGTTTAGGAGAGTTGACAGCTGTTGGGAGACAGCTGGCAGAGAGGACACAGAGTCCTGTTGAGTGGAAAGGATAGTGGAGAGGGTAGTGAAGATTGTTTGCAGCTGTGCAGTGAGTGCAAGCAGCTGTGAGGATTGACAGCTTGAGAAGGAGGGATTGGAAAGGAAGTCTTGAACGAATCAAAAAATCCTTTAAGATGTGCAGACACAAAGTCTGATATGATGGTTGGTAGGGAGGTCATGGAGTTTTCCAAAGAACCAACTTTGTTGGTCAGCAATGATAGTTGATCCTTCAAAGGAAGATCTTTGGGGATGGAGGAGTATGTGTGGATTGTTTGGATTATGTTGATGGTGAAGAATGAGATGATGATGAGGCAGGTGTTTGAGGATTTGTAGGGGAAGGTAGTGATACTTTAGAGAGAAGTTCCATAGCTTGGGCATAGGTAAGATGGCCCAGCTTGGAAGGGTCAATAGATCCTTCAGCAGTGGCTATTTCTGCATCATGAGGAAAGGTGGTAGGAGTTGGTGGCCTTTCAGATGCTGCTTGTGTTGCAACACCTTCATCAAGACCTGGGATGGTTCCCTCAGCAGTACCTTGGTTTATAGGTACCGCTTCATGGGAAGTGGGAATGTGCATTTCTACATCAGTATTGGTAAAACCTGCTGATGGAGTTTACATTTCAGGGAAGCTTTACCAGAGGGATGGTCCATTCCCTGTGGTTTATCAGCTTGAGGAGAAGGTCCTTCAATAGCTGTTGCAACAGCTACATCACCAGGAGCAGAAGTTGAAGGCTAAACTGCTGGATGGTCTGTTCCAGCAACTTTGGGACCTTGTGCAAACTCAGATAGTGTATGAGAAGTATGAGGTGGAGACTGTGTGGACTCAGTGTGGAGTGGAGTGGAATCCTGTCTTTCAATACCTCACCCTGTTGGGAGGCTGGGATAGTTGATGTGGTAGTCTCCTGGTGTACAACTGGTTCCTGTTGGGAGGAACCAGAGGGTCTTGGCTGACTCTGGGTTGACTCAGGTTGGAGTGAACCCTGCTCTAAAGATGCTGATCCTTCTCCCAAAATAGGAGAGGCAGCAGCGATTGCTTCTTTTTCAACTGACTCCTGTTGAGAGGGGCCAGAGGGGCTAGTTTGGGTAGATGGTTTCTTCCTAGCTAAGGATTTTCTCCTTGAATATTGAGACATTGTGGGGGATTGAGGAGAAGTGGCAGGAAGTTGTGTATTGACTGGTAATAAGACTGGGTCAGAAACAGGGGGGTTAACCTGTTCCATGGTCTCAGGTGCCACAAAGGCACCAGCCACAAAGGCTTCAGGTTCAACAGATGAACCAGAGTGAGAAGTCTGCTCCCCCTCAGCCACTGAGGCTGAAGGGGCAGACTTTGACTTAACTGTTTTAGCCTTCTTGAGGACAGGCTCAGCTTCAGTCAATTCGAGGCCTCTCTTGACAATTTTAGGCCTGGATTTTGATTTTCCTTTGGGAGCAACCACCGGATCCACCCTCACAGCAGAAGGTCCTTCCACCATGCCAAGTAACATCCTCATTGGTGTAGAGAGAGGAGGTTCATTTGGAAGAACTACAGTGTAGAAAACGCCATTCCCAATGACTGGGAATGCAGCAGTAAGTAATAAGGGCTGAGAGTTGTAGAGTTGCTCACCACAAACATGTCTGAATATGAGGCTCGGAAATCTTGGATATCTGACAGCAGTTGGGCATCTTTCCTGCTGTACCAGGTTCCTCAAATTCGCAAATATCCAACGAGCCATGTTCAGTGTAGTCCCATCCACAAGCTATAGGACTATTGGGATTTCATCTCGCTAAGCTGGTCAAAGGAACCAACTTTGCTGCTGAAGCACATCACCACTGAGGCAAATAGGAAGCTGTAGGTTGGTGATAAATCCCTTCTGAACAGAGTGGCTCCAACTTTGGGTTCTGCTACACCACAGAAGCATAGCAGATTGCCCATCTGATCATTCTCAGGCTGGTCATATGTTTCAGCCACAAGAAGATGAAGGACTTCCCTGAGGAGAGCAGTAGTTATCTCAATGGTATGAGTCCCATTCAGAATGGTTCCCCTGATGGTTTTGGTTGCTGGATCATAAGCATAAGTGTACCAAAACTCATACACCGTCTCCTGGTACAGGACACCAGGAGATGCAATCATAGCATAGTGTAGGGGATGAACTTTCAGAAACTCCACCATGTTTTCATAAACTTTACCCACGTAGTTTTTGGGAATGGTTAGATTTGCAATATAGTTTGTGGGTTTCAGGGTCAGCATCGTGGTAACAGAGGGGTGTTTCTCAACATCCTTACCGACGAACACTTGAAGCAAATGGTTGTTTTGATGAGCCATTTTAGAGTAGTGGTATGAAGAGTACTGGACACTTAGTCGATTTAGGGTTCTTTGGGTAGTTATGGAAGCAGTAGACGAAGAAGAAGATGAAACAGTAGAGGGAGTATTTATTGGATTCGAATGTGAGTGGATAGGAGAGAGAAAGGTTTGGGCGGTTGATTTGAAATGTTCTTTAACGAAAAACGGAACGGTTGTCCATGTCAGAACGGTTGTCAGACCACTTGAACCTTTTTAGTCATTAACACACGTTAACACACATTATCCATAGGTAATTAAGTTAAATAAATAAAGAAATTGAGTAACCTAATTATGAAGAAAGGTAATTAAAACTGATGTTCTAAGCTGTTATTCAAACCTGTGATGAGCAGGTTTCATCACAAGTTGTTCATTTCTCAACCTGTGCAGCTATATAAGAACAGGTTATGTTCAATAGTTGAGCAGGTTGCAAGACAATGTCTTTATGACAGATTGAGAGAGTGAGCAGGCTGGAGGTTTGATCAATAGAACAGGTTTGAAGTGAAAAATGATTTTGTCAAACCTGTTATATGTCCAAGCTGTCCAATCTTTCAGAAATTGGCTAAGTGTAGAACATGCATAGCCTGTTCTGAGAAACTTGAGCAGTTGAGACATATGATGTCTTAGAGCATTAATGACACTTAGTCACTTTTATTTAACATGCCCAGCTTGCTTACAAGATAATTAAACCTGTTTTCATCAAGAAGCCTGGTGAAAATGTCTGCAAGCTGTTCATCTGTGGAAATAAAACTTACCGCCACATTACCTTTCTGGATGTGATCCCTGATAAAATGATGTCTGACTTCTATATGCTTTGTTTAGGAATGAAATACTGGATTGTTGGAGATAGATATGGCACTTGTATTATCACACTAAATAGGAGTCTTCTTATATACAAGCCCATAGTCTTCAAGCTGATGCTGCATCCATAGAATCTGCCCACAGCAGCTTTGTTAGGCACAAAAATGCCTCAGTCAAACCTGTTCTGCATCTGAGGGGGAGATTCTAAATCAAACCTGTTGATGCATTTGAAGGTTGAATTTAAGCCTTGTTACATGCCTTATTAAGACCTGAAAATGATTTGCAATATCAGCCCAAAGTTGTTCTACTTGTTGCATGTGTTGCAACAGAGACATTTTGCCCAAGCTGTTCAGTCTGCTGTACAGGGTGGACATAAACTGTCTACGCTGCTCTACACTGGTGAGCAGCTTGGGCAGTTTACAAGTGTTCTGTTCTTTGTGAACAGAACCTGTTCTTTGTGAACAGGCTAAACACTTTATGGAATGTGTTTCCAAGTCCTCATGTATTTTTTTTGACTACAAGATCAGTTTACAAAGTCGAAGACAAAGTGGAAATCAGAACTGCTCAGCCTGCCCAAGCTGTTCTGCTACATGAAGACAAAAGGTTATTTGAAAAAGGGTGACAGACCTTTTTCTTATATCAATATAGGCCTTTACAAGGGAGAAAAACACAAAGTTGACATTCCTTATTTGGTTAAAGGCAATGCAACAGTACACAAAGTGAAAAGACAAAAGTTCTGCCCATATGAAGACAAGTCTGCTTTTCAGAAAAGTGCAGAAAAGGTTATGTTGTCTTTTCAACAAGACTTTACCTTTTTCATTCCGTCCAATGAAGAAGCTTCTCTTAGATCCTCTGAGTGAGTATAAAAGGAAACTTCCAAGGACTGAAGAAACAAGCCAAAAAAGCTAAGTGCTGAAAACAAGAGTGAACGTGCATTCAAAGTGTGTCTTTCATGCATGCAAGTCTGCTTGAATAAAACAGTGCTCAGTGTCTAAGCTGTTCTTGTTCAAGCTGTTCCTCAGAGTCTTGTAAACACAGTGAGTGATTCTTAGTGAGTGTATTCATTGTAATTAGTTTAAGTCAGTCTTAGACTAGTTAAACATACTGTTGTATCTGTCATCTCAGCTTGAACCTTTCTGCATTCAAGCTTGTTTGTAATTAACATTTGTTAATAATACATACAAACATTGAGAAAATTGTGTGTAGTTTTTAAAGTGTTGTATTCACCCCCCCTCTACAGCTTAAAGCTATATACTTGGGATATCTTTTGGGACCTACAACTGGTATCAAAGCAGTTTAGAGTGTGTGTCATTCTAGATCTCTCATTCTCCCAAAGTTTCCATGGACAACAGTGCTGCAAGTTCCTCATACTATGACAATGGCTCAATGGGCAAACCTCCAAAGTTCAATCATCAGAACTTTTCTGGTTGGAAGTGCAGAATGATGCTCTACTTAGAGAATCTGGATGTGCAACTACCAGAGATTGTAATGGAGGGTCCCTATGTGCCAACTTCTGTTACAACTATAACTCCTGCTGTTGAAGGAGCTGCTCCTGAAATCAGAACATTTGAGAAAGCAAAAGCTCAGTGGTCTGATGAAGACAAAAGGTTGGTGGCTCTTGATGCAAAGGCCAGAAATAACCTGGTCATCTCCCTGCCTGATGATGTGTTCAAACAGGTTGAGAAAATGAAGACTACAAAAGAGATGTGGGATACTTTGTGTACCGTCTATGATGGACCCACAATCACACTGGATAACAGGATTAACAATCTTGTTAGACAGTATGAACTTTTCTTTACAAAACCAAAGGAGACTCTCACTGAAACCTACACCAGGTTTACTGCTCTTGTAAATGATCTCAAAGTTGTTGGGATCACCAAGGACAGCCTGACTTTGGTAAACAAATTCTTAGATGTACTGCCTGAAGAATGGAATTATTTTTCTACAATCTTAAGGAATTCAGGTACCATCAGAAGTATGGATCTTGTTATTCTGTATGGATCTTTACTGAATGATGAGCAGCCAAGGCAACAGAAGAGAAATGCCTTGGAAATATCTAAGAAAGGTGCAGCCTTTATAGCCAGTGTGAGACAACCTGTAAGTCAGATGGGTGATGTGTTCACTCAACCTGATCAACAGGATGATGAGAAGGAGGAAGTATCTGATGAGGAAGACAATGCAGATCTTGCTGAACTGGATGATGAGCAAATGATAGTCATGCTTGTCAAAAAGTTCAACAAGAAAAGGTTTGGAAGAAACATGCTGTAGGGAGGATCAAATGCTGTTAAAAAGAAAGCATTTGATAAAACCAAAGCTGAGTGTTTCAAATGTGGCAAACCTGGCCATATAGTTGCTGACTGTGTGTCAAAAGCTGTTGGTCAGTCATCCAAACCACACAAGACAAACAGGGATGATAGCTATAGGGTTAAGTACCTTATGGCTATGGCTAAGCTGAGGAAGTTGGAAAACTCAGTGGTTTCCAACCGACAAAAGGGACTCATGGCAGAGACTTGTGACTGGGAGGAGTCTGATTCATCTTCAGATGAAGAAGACAATCAATGTCTGATGGCCAACACTGATGTCTCATCAACAAGCAACTTCAAACAGGATCTGGCTGAAGCTGAAGCCTTCAGCAGCTTAGAGAACTGGAACCCTACAATGATGTATAAGGAAAAACAACCATCCCAGGTTTGGTACGTGGACAGTGGCTGCTCAAGGCACATGACAGGTTGTAAGGACCTGCTGAGTGATCTCAGGCCTGAAAAAGGGCCAAAAGTCTCATTTGGTGACAATGTACAGGGATCCACTGAGGGATATGGAACTCTTAAAGCTGGTGCTGCAGTGTTCAAAGGAGTAGCCTATGTGGTTGGACTAAAACATAACCTTGTTAGCATAAGTCAACTGTGTGATGCTGGATACAAGGTTAACTTTGATGAGCACCTGGGTTACATATTGGATCCCCAACGCAAAGTTGTGCTATGTGCTCAACGAAAGAAAGGTGTATATGTTGTGGACATGCAATCTCCCGATCCCACAACTGAAACCTGTTTTCTCACAAGAACAAATGCAGACCTAAACTGGTTAGCACAAAAGGCTGTCACATCTGAACTTCAAGAACATCAACAAACTATGTAAGAAAGAGTTGGTGACAGATTTGCCTTCTATGACCTTTGTTAAGGATAAACTCTGCACAGCTTGTGAGAAAGGCAAGCAGAGGAAATCATCTTTTAAATCCAAACATAACTTTTCTATTGATACTCCTCTCTTCTTAATCCACATGGACTTGTTTGGACCTGTTAATGTCCCAAGTCTAGGAGGAAGAAGATACACTTTAGTAATGGTTGATGAGTTCTCCAGGAACACATGGGTTATCTTCTTGTAGAGCAAAGGAGAGGCTGCTAGAGAAATTATTGGTTTTGTGAAAAAGATGGAAATGCTGAACTCTGCCCAAGTGAAGCAGCTTAGAAGTGATCATGGTATTGAATTCAGAAACAGTACTCTTGAAGACTTCTGTGAGGAGAAAGGAATCACTCAAAACTTTTCAGCTGTGAGAACTCCACAACAAAATGGAGTTGCTGAAAGGAGAAACAGAACTCTCATTGAAGCTGCTAGAACCATGCTGTGTGCATCTGGTTTACCTTCATCATTCTGGGCTGAAGCTGTTAACACTGCCTGCTTCACCCAAAACAGATCCTTAGTGGTGAAAAGGTTCAACAAGACTCCCTATGAGCTGCTCAAAGGGAGAAAGCCAAATGTCAGTTACTTCCATGTGTTTGGCTGTCCCTGTTACATTCTGAATCAAAGGGACCAACTGGCAAAGTTTGAACCAAAAGCTGATGAAGGTGTGTTTGTTGGTTATTCTGCTATCTCCAAAGCCTACAGAGTATACATCAACAAAAGAAAGGTGATAGATGAATCTATAAATGTCACCTTTGAAGAGTCCAAGAATGCTTCCACCAAAGCTGTTCCTGAATCTGTTTCAGGAGAATTAATCTTTGATGATCTCATGCATTCAAACAATAAAGATGACTCAAAAGCTTCCACTACATCCAATGTGGAACCTGTTAATCATGATGGGCATGATGATGATTATGTCAATACACCCTGTGTGAATAAGTGTACTGACTTAATTACAACTACATGTCCTGAACCTATCAATGCTGATTTTCCTGGTTCCTCTGCTGATATGTTCAACAGTGGACAGTCGTGTTCAACAAGTGAGCAGGCTCAAGACAACAGTATGTCTGAAAATCTTGAGAGCTGTTCAACAGGACCTGCTGAAGCTGCTGATAACTCAGGAGAATCCTCATTGAAGAATGATCCTAAGTGGATCAGATGTCACCCCAATGATCAAATAATTAGTGACATCAGCAAAGGGGTACAAACAAGGTGGGACAGCTTAGGGAACTTCTGTATGTTCTCTAGTTTTGTTTCACTAATGGAGCCAAAGAAAGTGGATGAAGCACTAAAAGATGCCAATTGGATCACTGCCATGCAAGAAGAACTCAATCAGTTTGAGAGAAACAAGGTATGGAAGCTGGTCCCTGCTCCTAAAGGTAAAACTATAATTGGCACTAAATGGGTTTTCAGGAATAAAATGGATGAGCAAGGTCATGTCATTAGAAATAAAGCAAGACTGGTTGCTTAGGGTTATAGACAGGAGGAAGGAATTGACTATGATGAGACATTTGCTCCTGTGGCCAGGCTAGAAGCAAATCGTTTGTATCTAGCCTATGCTGCTCATAAGAGCATTAGTGTATTTCAAATGGATGTGAAGAGTGCATTTTTGAATGGGAAGCTGCAAGAAGAAGTCTATGTCAAACAGCCTCCAGGTTTTGAAAATGAACAACATCCAGGTTTTGTCTATAAGTTGGACAAAGCTCTCTATGGTCTCAAACAAGCCCCTAGAGCCTGGTATGACACTCTTACTGAATTTCTTATGAGCAATGGGTATTCCAGAGGTAAAGTGGATACTACATTGTTTATAAAGAAGGTGAACTCTGATATTATGCTTGTTCAAATTTATGTGGATGATATAATATTTGGTTCTACCAATGAGCAGTTATACAAGAACTTTTCATTACTCATGAAATCAAAATATGAAATGAGTATGATGGGAGAACTTACTTTCTTTTTAGGATTGCAGTTTAAACAAACCTCAACTGGAAATTTTATAAATCAAAGAAAGTATACCTTAGATCTCTTGAAAAAGTTTAAATTTGATCAAAGTTCTCCTATTAAAACCCCAATGGCAACCAATGTAAAATTGGATGCTGATGCCAGTGGCAAAGCTGTTTCAGTAACAGCTTACAGAGGTATGATTGGGAGCTTGCTACATCTAACTGCTAGTAGACCTGATATTATGTTTGCCACCTGTTTGTGTGCTAGGTTCCAAGCTGATCCAAAGGAATCTCATCTAGTTGTTGTTAATCTTCACATTCCTGAAGGGTACACCAGGTTTGGGTCTTTGGTATCCCAAAGACTTAAGCCTTGAACTAACAGGTTATTCAGATTCTGATTTTGCAGGCTGCAGGCTAGATAGGAAAAGCACAACAGGTGGGTGTCAACTCCTTGGTGGTAAGTTTATAAGCTGGTGTAGCAAGAAGCAGAACTCAGTGTCTACTTCTACTGCTAAAGCTGAGTATATTGCTGCTGGAAGCTGCTGTGGGCAGATTCTGTGGATGCAGCGTCAGCTTGAAGACTATGGGCTTGTGTATAGGAAAATTCCTATTCTGTGTGACAACACAAGTGCCATAGCAATTTCCAACAATCCAGTATTTCATTCAAGAACAAAGCATATTGAAGTCAGACATCACTTCATCAGGGATCACATTCAGAAAGGTAATGTGGAGGTAAGTTTTATTTCCACAAATGAACAGCTTGCAGACATTTTCACCAAACCTCTTGATGAAACCAGGTTTAATTACCTTTTCAGCAAGCTGGGCATGTTAAACAAAAGTGACTAAGTGTCCTCAAAGGTCTAAGACCTTGTATGTCTCACGCTGCTCAAGTTTCTCAGAACAGCTTAGACAGAACAGACTATGCATGTTCTGTACTTAGCCATTTTTCTGAAATTCTTGAACAGCATGAACATACAATAGGCTTAACAAAAACAGGTTACTCGTCCAGCCTGCTCTGATGGTCCATTCTTCACTCTGCTCATTTACTCACACTGATTTACAAGACATTGTCTTGTAACTTGATCAGCTATTGGACATAATCTGTTCCTACTTGGCTGAACAGGTTGAGGGAACAGCTTGAATAATGAACAGCTTGTGATGACTCTGCTCATCACAAGTTTGACCAACAGCTTAGACCAACTGTTTTTAATTACCTTTCTTCACAATTAAGTTACTTAATTTCCGTTTTTATTTAACTTAATTACTGCGGATAATGTGGGTTACGTGTGTTAGTGATTAAAAAGGGCTCAAGTGGTCTGACATGGATAACCGTTCTGTTTTCCGTTAACGAACTTTTCAAATCAACCGCCCAAATATTTCTCTCTCATACCCTCTCACATTCAAATCCTATAAATACCTCATACTGTTTCATCTTCGTCTTCCTCACTACTACCATAAACCTCCTAAGAACCCTAAACAAATTCGACTAAGTGTCTTGTGCTTCTGCTACTCTTACTACTCTCAAAATGGCTCACAGAAACAACCCTTTTCTACCCGTTTTTGTTGGTGATGATGTACAGAAACACTCATCAGTCACCACAATGCTGACCCTCAAACCCACTAACTACATTTCCAATCTCACAATCCCCAAAAACTATGTGGGGAAAGGTTATGATCAAATGGTGGAGTTTTTGACAGTTCATCCGTTGAACTACGCTATGACTGCTACTCCTGGTGTCCTGTACCAGGAGATGGTATACGAGTTTTGGTACACTTGTGCCTACAACCCCAACACCAAAGTCATCAAAGTGACTATTCTCAATGGGACTCAGACCATTGAGATCGTTATTGATCTTCTCAGGGAGGTTCTTCATCTGCCCATTGCTGATTCATATGATATGCCCCAGCCTGAAAATGAGCAAATGGGAAATTTGCTACGCTTTTGTGGTGTAGCAGAATCCAAAATTGGAGCTACGCTGTACAGGAAGGATCTGTCTCCTACCTACAGCTTTCTGTTTGCTTCAGTAATGATGAGCTTCAGCAGAAAAGTTGGTTCATTTGACCAACTGAGCCGTGATGAAATCCCAATAGTCCTACAGCTGGTGGATGGGACTAGATTGGACATGGCTAAGTGGATCTTCCTGAACTTGAGGAATCTGGTGCAGCAAGAGCCAAGACCAGCTGCTATTCGATACCCCAGGTTTCTGAGCCTCATATTCAGACACATTTGTGGTGAGCACCTGTACAACTCTCAGCCTTTACTTCATACTGCTGCATTCCCTGTGATAGGGAATAGAGTTTTCTACACTGCTGTTCTTCCAAATGAGCCTCCTCTGTCAACACCAATGAGGAGGTTGTTAGGATTGGTGGAAGGACCCTCTGCTGTGAGGGTGGATCCAGAAGCTGCTCCCAAGAGAAAATACAAAGCCAGGTCCAAACTTGTTAAGAGGACCATGGCAACCACTGAAGCTGGGCCTGTGCAAAAGAAGGCCAAAACAGCTCAGTCTGAGCCTGAACTCTTAGCCTCTGTGGCTGAGGGGGAGCAGGCTCCTCACCCTGGTTCATTCGTTGAACCTCAAGCCTCTGTGGCTGGTGCCTCTGTGGCACCTGAGACTATGGAACAGGCCAACCCACCTGTTTCTGACCCAGTCTCTAAACCTGTCCAGTCTGAACCTCTCATCTCCTCTCCAACATCACATACTTCATCCCTCCAATACCAACGCAAATCTCTAGCCAAAAAGACAACAGCCCAAACAACCAGCTCCTCTGTTCCCTCTCAACAGGGTTCAGTTGTAAGAGAAGCCAGCCCTGCTGCCTCTCCTATTTTGGGAGAAGGTTCAGCACAATTGGAGCCTGCTTCACTCCAACCTGTGTCCACCCAGAGTCAGCCTAAACCCTCTGGTTCCTACCAACAGGAACCAGTTGTAGAAAAGGAGATACCCACCTCAACTATTCCAGCCTCCCAACAGGCTGAGAATATTGAAAGACAGGAGTCCTCTCCACTCCATACTGAGTCCACACTGTCCCCTACTCAAACTTATTTACACCCTGAGTCTAGACGAGGTGACCACGCTGCTGGTATAGACCAATCAGCAGCTCAACCTCAAATGCTCCCCATGGTACAGCTGTTCTAACCCAAACAGCTGCTGAGGGACCAACAACCCAAGCTGATGAACCTCAGGGATCATACCATCCCTTTGGTGAGGATGCTCCTTCTATGCAAATTCCATCAGCAGGTTTCACCACTGCTGATGTTGAAATGCATATCCCATCTCCCCATGATGAGGTGCTTTTACACCAAGGCACTGCAGAGGGAACACCCACTGGTCTTCATGAAGGTGCTGCTACACAGGCAGCATCTGAAAGGCCCCCAACATCAACCACTTCTCCTGATGATGCAGCTACAGCCGCTGCTGAGGGACCCCTTGACCCCTCCAAGCTGAGCCACATTACTTTTGCCTAGGCTATGGAGCTTCTCTCAAATGTTTCTCTTCCCTCTCCATCACATCCTCATACACCAGCCTCATCATCTTCTTCTCCATCTACCCAATCTAAACAGTCCACCCATACACCTCCATCTCCTAAAGACCTGCCTTTGAAGGATCAACTTTCCCTGCTGACCAACAAAGTTGACTCTTTAGAAACTTCTATGACCTCTCTACCTTCTCTTATTTCAGACTCTGTGTCTGACCAGCTTAAGGGATTCTTTGATCTGTTCAAGGATTCCTTCCCTGCCACTACACAACCTGATAACTCTCCACAGCAGCTTGCACTCACTGCACAGCTGCAAAATGTATCCACATCCCTCTCCTCCATTCTTTCACTACAACAGGTATCTGTGTCCTCAATGATAGCTATTTCTCAACAGTTGTCCTCTCTCCTCACTTCTTGCAATACTACTCTTCCTGCCACTCTAGCCAGCTTGAACACACTCATTGGCTCCCTATCCAATTCTGTGTCATCAAACCTTGCTGATGTGCAAGATTCTCTAGAATTACATCTTGCACAGCTTCAAATTTTGATGTTCACAGCTTCTGATAGGGAAAATATTGTTAAGCTGACCTCCCTTGCTGATACCCAAAGCTCTTCTCTTCAAACCTGTCTTTCCCAACTTGCAGGGGTGAAGGACAACTTGGCATTCTTAGTGAATAGCCTTGTTGGCCCCAGGCCTGCTGCCAAAAATGCTGGCAAGCCTGATGACTTCGTGTCTTCAGGCAGACCAGTTGTTGAAGGTGCTGGTACATCTCCTTCAAAGGGGGACAAGTCATCTGCCTCGAAGACTAAGTCTAAGGGGGAGAAAAATTCTTCTCCTAAGGGGAAATCAGTACCTACAATACTTACTGGTCAACCAGCAGGAGCTTCTGCAACAGGTACAATGGAGGGTGCCTCCCACGCTGCTAAGCCTACTCAGGCTGAATCTCCAATCCCTGCTCAGTCTAAGGGGGAGGAATCTATTCCTGAGGACAGGCCAAGCAGCAGAAGGAGGCATCTGATTCTAGAAGAAGAAGAGGAGGAGGAGGAAAGTCCTGAAGCTGTTGTCACTACAGCAGCTAAAGGAAAAGAAAAATCAGCAACTGATCCCCAACAGCAGAAAGCAGCAGAGCTTAAATTTCACAAAGCCAGGGCCAAAGAAATGGGTCTTCCCATGCACAAATATTTTGAGTTTAGAGAAGAACAGCTTCAAGCCCTGGAAGCTTTAAGGAAAGAAGAAGAATCTGCCAAAGCTGCTAAGTCTTTTGCACTTCAAGAGGCAAGGAAAGTCAAAATGTCCTCTCTGGTTGTGCAAAAGAAGATTTTGGAAGCTGCTAAGGGATCAGCAGAAGAGAAGGAAGCAGAAAAAGAAAAAGGTTCTCTGGTCTCAGTGACCAAAAATTCAGTGCCTTCTGCAAGAGCTCAATTTCACTTTGACAACCTGGCAAGAAGAAAATTTCAAGATGTTGCTGATAGAAGGCTTGCTAAGGAAGCAATTGTCAAAGCTGTGCCCATATCAAGAAAAGGCAGTCAGTGGAAGTTGAAAATAACCAGAATGGGTGCAACAGGCCCAGAACTAGAAACATATGACTTCACTGATGTTGCACAAATGGGGTACAGAGAATGGATTGAGCTGACAGTTGCTCTGAGTGAGTCTAAGTCAGAAACTGCTAAGACTATCAGAGCATATGTTAAGAAGCTGATGGAGAGAGTGAAGAATCTTGGCCTGATCTCCAAAGAAGTTAGTGAAGGTGTCTATGTGACACAACCAAAAATAAAGGTCGGGAGGACAAGGAAGGACACTGAGATGGAACAACTCCTCACCTTGATAGAACAAGGTGACTATGCTATTGAGATGAAAGGAGTTGACCACAGCCTGCCTAGTGGAACAGAGTTTGAAGATGGCAAGATCATTGAAGAGCTTGAGCTGGGGGCATTTTTTGTAGATCCCTTAACTCAGAAGAAATGCTTTCAGAGAGCATCAAATCTATACAAGGTGGATCTGAGACAACTTGTAGCCTTCAGACTTGCAGATTCATTTAGGCAGTCAAGCAGGTGGAGAGCAGCCGTCTGGGATCAGCTCAGAGGCTTTTATAAGAGAGGTGAACTTGAAGATCCTAAGTTTATGATCATCATAAGTGAAATTCAAGAACTTGAGGATACAAGGGAGCATCATGAAAAGATGTTTGAAGGTGCCCCTCCATTGTAGTGAAGTCCATCTACCATCTGGGTAGATGAAGAATGGAAGCTGTCCATCAGTTGGACAGGCTTACCATTATCTGCTCCCAACATAAACAGTCCAAAGTCTGATGTACATTAGTTGTACTTTATTTACATAAGTTGTAATTTTTGCATTAGTTGTAATATACATCAGTACATCAGTTGTACTTTTGTAAGAACATGTGTTGTTCTATGTAATCAAAAATCAGTGTATATAAACTGATCTTTTACTTTACTTTGATATTGTAATTCTATTTCAGCAAATGTACTATAAAAGTATATAGTGATTTTTGATAAGGCCAGCTTAGACTGGTTATTGCAAATAGGGGGAGATTGTTAGGCACAAAAAGACCTCAGTCAAACCTGTTCTGCATCTGAGGGGGAGATTCTAAATCAAACCTGTTGATGCATTTGAAGGTTGAATTTAAGGCATGTTACATGCCTTATTAAGACCTGAAAATGATTTGCAATATCAGCCCAAAGCTGTTCTACTTGTTGCATGTGTTGCAACAGAGACAGTTTGCCCAATCTGTTCAGTCTGCTGAATAGGCTGGACATAAACTGTCTACGCTGCTCTACACTGGTGAGCAGCTTGGGCAGTTTACAAGTGTTCTGTTCTTTGTGAACAGAACCTGTTCTTTGTGAACAGGCTAAACACTTTATGGAATGTGTTTCCATGTCCTCATGTATTGTTTTTTACAGCAAGATCAGTTTACAAAGTCGAAGACAAAGTGGAATTCAGAACTGCTCAGCCTGCCCAAGCTGTTCTGTTACATGAAGAAAAAAGGATATTTGAAAAAGGGTGACAGACCTTTTCTTATATCAAAATAGGCCTTTACAAAGGAAGAAAGACAGAAAGTTGACATTCCTTATTTGGTTAAAGGCAATGCAACAGTAGACAAAGTGAAAAGACAAAGGTTCTGCTGTATAAAAGCATGTCTGCTTTTCAGAATGTGCAGAAAAAGCTTATGTTGTCTTTTCAACAAGACTTTCCCTTTTTCCTTTCGTCCAATGAAGAAGCTTCACTTAGATCCTCTGATTGAGTATAAAAGAATCTTCTAAGGATTGAAAGAATAAGCCAAAAAAAGCTAAGTGCTGAAACCAAGAGTGAACGTGCATTCAAAGTAAGTCTTTCATGCATGCAAGTCGGCTTGAATAAAACAGTGCTTAGTGTCTAAGCTGTTCTTGTTCAAGCTGTTCCTCAGAGTCTTGTAAACACAGTGAGTGATTCTTAGTGAGTGTGTTCATTGTAACTAGTTTGAGTCTGTCTTAGACTAGTAATCATACTGTTGTATCTGTCATCTCAGCTTGAACTATTCCGCATTCAAGCTCGTTTGTAATTAACATTTGTTGATAATACATACAAACATTGAGAAAATTAAGTGTAGTTTTTAAATTGCTGTATTCACCCCCCCTCTACAGCTTAAGACTATACACTTGGGATATCTTTTGGGACCTACAAGCTTCCAGCGGCAATATACTCAGCTTCAGCAGTAGAAGTAGAAACTGAGTCTGCTTCTTGCTACACCAACTGATCAACTTACCACCAAGGAGCTGACATCCACCAGTTGTGCTTTTCCTGTCTAGCCTGCAGCCTGCAAAATCAGAATCTAAATAACCTGTTAGCTCAAGACTTGAGTCTTTGGGATACCAAAGACCCAAACCTGGTGTACCCTTAAGGTATCTGAAGATTCTTTTTACAGCAGCTAGATGTGATTCCTTAGGATCAGCTTGAAACCTAGCACATAAACAGGTAGCAAACATAATATCTGGTCTACTAGCAGTTAAATATAGCAAGCTCCCAATCATGCCTCTGTAAGCTGTTACTGAAACAGCTTTGCCACTGGTATCAGCATCCAACTTTACATTGGTTGCCATTGGAGTTTTGATAGGAGAACTTTGATCAAATTTAAACTTTTTCAAAAGATCTAAAGTGTACTTTCTTTGATTAATGAAAATTCCATTTGAGGTTTGTTTAACCTGTAATCCTAGAAAGAAAGTAAGTTCCCCCATCATACTCATTTCATATTTTGATTTCATGAGTAGTGAAAATTTAATGCATAACTGCTCATTAGTAGAACCAAATATTATGTCATCCACATAGATTTGAACAAGCATAATATCAGACTTCACCTTCTTTATGAACAATGTGGTATCCACTTTACCTCTGGAATAACCATTGCTCATAAGGAAATTAGTCATAGTGTCATACCAGGCTCTAGGGGCTTGTTTTAGACCATAGAGGGCTTTGTCCAACTTATAGACAAAACCTGGGTGACGTTCATTTTCAAAACCTGGAGGCTGCTTGACATACACTTCTTCTTGAAGCTTCCCATTCAAAAATGCACTTTTCACATCCATTTGAAATACCTTCATACTCTTGTGGGCATCATAGGCTAGAAAGAAACGAATTGCTTCTAACCTGACCACTGGAGCAAATGTTTCATCATAGTCAATGCCTTCTTCCTGTCTGTAGCCTTGAGCAACCAGTCTTGCCTTATTTCTAATAACATGACCTTGCTCATCCATTTTGTTCTTGAAAACCCATTTAGTGCCAATTATTGTTTTAGCTTTAGGAGCAGGGACCAACTTCCATACTTTGTTTCTCTCAAACTAATTGAGCTCTTCTTGCATGGCAGTGATCCAATTGGCATCTTTTAGTGCTTCATCCACTTTCTTAGGCTCCATCAGGGACACAAAGCTAGAAAATATACAAAAGTTTCCTAGGTTGTCGCATCTTGTTTGTACCCCTTTGTTGATGTCACCAATTATTTGATCATTGGGGTGACACCTGACCCACTTAGGATCATGCCTCAATGAAGATTCTCCTGCATCATTTTCATCTTCAACTGGTCCTGTTGAACAGCTTTCAAGATTTACAAACACACTGTTATCTTGAGCCTGTTCACTTATTAAACATGACTCTCCATTGTTGAACATTCAGCAGAGGATCCAAGAAATCAGCATTGATTGGTTCAGGACATGTTGTAGTAATTATGTTAGTACACTTATTCACACAGGGTGTATCAACATAGTCATCATAATGTCCATTGTGGTTAACGGGATCCATTATGGGTGTAGTGGAAGCTTTTGAGTCCTTTTCTTCATTGATGGAATGCATGAGATCATCAAAGCCGAACTCTCCTGAAAATGATTCAGGAACAGCTTTGGAGGAAGCACTCCTAGACTCTTCAAAGGTGACATTGATAGATTCATCTATCACCTTTCTTTTGTAGTTGTATACTCTGTAGGCTTTGGAGATAGCAGAATATCCAACAAACACACCTTCATCAGCTTTGGGTTCAGATTTTGCCAACTGGTCCCTCTGATTCAGAATGAAGCAGGGACATCCAAACTCATGGAAATAGCTAATATTTGTCCTTCTCCCTTTGATTAACTCATAGGGAGTCTTGTTGAACCTTTTCACCACCAAGGATCTGTTTTGGGTGAAGCAGGCAGTGTTGACAGCTTCAGCCCAAAATGATGAAGGTAAACCTGATGCACACAACACGGTTCTAGCAGCTTCAATGAGAGTTTTATTTCTCCTTTCAGCAACTCCACTTTGTTGTGGAGTTCTTACAGCTGAAAAGTTTTGTCAGATCCCTCTTTTTTCACAGAATTCCTCAAGGGTACTGTTTCTAAATTCAGTACCATGATCACTTCTAAGCTGCTTAATTTGAGCAGAGTTCAGCATCTCCATCTTTTTTATAAACCCAATAATTTCTCTAGCAGCCTCTCCTTTGCTCTTCAGAAAGATCACCCATGTAAACCTGGAGAACTCATCAACCATTCCTAGAGTGAATCTTCTACCTCCTAGACTTGGGACACTGACTGTTCCAAACAAGTCCATGTGGATTAAGAAAAGAGGAGTATCAATAGAGAAATTATGCTTAGATTTAAAAGATGTTTTTCTCTGCTTGCCTTTCTCACAAGTGCAGAGTTTATCCTTAACAAACGTTATAGAAGGCAAACCTGTTACCAACTCTTTCTTATAGAGTTTGTTGATATTCTTGAAGTTCAAGTGTGATAGCCTTTTGTGCCATAACCAGTTCAGGTATGCATTGCTTCTGGAGATAAAGCAGGTTTTAGTTGTGGGATCAGCAGATTTCATGTCCACAACATATACACCTTTCTTCCTTTGTGCACACAACACAACTTTGCCTTGGGAATCCAATATGTAACCCAGGTGCTCCTCAAAGTTAACCTTGTAGCCAGCATCACACAGTTGACTAATGCTTACAAGACTATGTTTCAGCCCAGACACATAGGCTACTCTTTGGCCCTTTTTCAGGCCTGAGATCACTCAGCAGATCCTTGCAACCTGTCTGTGGCCTGAGCATCCGCTGTTCAAATACCAAACCAGGGATGGTTGTTTGACCTGCAGAGTGTGATGGGAAAATATTAGTTATTTTTAGGGGAACTCATCGTAGGGATGAGTTCTCCTACTTCATCAACATTTGTTGATGGACCAGTAATATCGACACTAATATTTCCTATTTGGATTGTATCAGCTTGGATACTATCCTCATTGACCATGTTACTTCCAACACTGCTGGTTTTTGCAATGTTGGAACTAGCAACGTCAACAGGCCTCATGTCCTTAGTTTCAGGACAGTCTTTGGCCATGTGTGTCTTCTTCCCACATTTATAACATTTTCTATTTTTGGTCTTTTTGGAAGAAGTACTTCCAGAAACACATTCTGAATCATTCTTGTTGAGCTTCTCAGCAGGTTTAGCAAACTTATTACTGTTTTTAGAAGAATCAATACTTTGAGTGGAAGGCACAATGGCAACAGCTTTACCTGTATCCTTTTTCCTCTTTTTAGGAGGACAGATGTCATATATAGGAAGTTTGATTGGCCTTTGACCTTCCACAGGTTTGGGAAACTTATCCCCAAATTTCTCAGGTTTAGCAATGGCTTTGCCTTTGCCCTTACTGAGATGTGATGGATGTTGCCTATCAACATAATCACTACTTTTGGTTTTGAAAGACTTACCTTCATTTCTAACCAATTTTCCATTATGATTTAAAAACTTATTTGAAATCACAACATATTTACTTTCAACATGAGACTTACCCCTGTTGAAAGCAGGCTGCTTACCTTTTGAAATTTTTTTCTCAAAATGATCAGCATCAAAGGGATTAACAGGTCTCTTACTATTAGCTTTAGACCCAGAGCCTGTCTTGTTAACAGGTTTAGTGTCTAAAGCTGCAGCTTGAGCTTGTGTTCCCTTCTTTTGCTTATGTGAACCAGCTGAGCACTTAGCATACTGATTTGATGGAGAACACATTCCATCATCAGTTTTTAGAGCTTTTTCACACAAGCTGTCAGTGTTTTGAGTCCTGACCAACCTATTTGTTGAGACCAGCTTACCATTTACTTTCTGAATGAAGGTACTTAGAAGGTCACCAAGACTGGATAAGTCTTTTTCCAGATTATTTATCTCAACAATTGAAGCTGCTTTGTCAAGATCCCCTCCAAGATACGCTTGGATTTGAGCAGGGATTTGTTGACTGATGCATTGATTGAATTTTTGTGCAGATTGGCACCAAGAGTCAACAATCTTTTGAAGCTTGGCATGTTTTGTGTCTGCTTCTCTCTTTTCTTCTAATAAAATGGAATTGATGTGTTTTAATTCATCAAGTTCAGTTTCCAACTTATGGAAGATGTCCAGTTTACTAGTTTTTATTTCAAGATCAGTTTTCAGCTTGGAGATTTCAGACAACAAAACATTATGCTTCTCAATAGCAGCTTTTAGATCAACAAGCGGATACTCAAACATTTTAACTTTCTCATCAAAACTGTAATCCATAAAATTCTGTACCTTATACATCATTGTTGGGTTCCAGTTCTCGAAGCTACTGAGAGCCTCAGCTTCAGCCAGGTCTTGTTTGAAGTTGCTTGTTGATGGAACATCGGTGTTGGCCATCAGACAGTTGTTATCTTCTTCATATGAGGATGAGTCAGATTCCTCCCAGTCACATGTCTCACCCATGAGTCCCTTTTCCTTGTTGGAAGCCAGTGAGTCTTCCAACATCTTCAGCTTAGCCATGGCTATTAGGTACTTAAACCTGTAGCCATTGTCCCTGTTTGTATTGTATGGTTTGGATGATAGGCCAACAACTTTAGACAAACAGTCAGCAGCTATATGACATGTTTTGCCACATTTAAAGCATTCAGCCTTAGTTTTATCAAATGCCTTCTTTTTTATGGCAGCTGACTTCTTCTGCAGCATTCTTTCACCAAACCTCTTCTTGTTGAATTTTTTAACAAGCATTGCAATCATTTGCTCATCATCTAATTCAGCAAAATCTTCACAGTCTTCCTCCTCAGACATTTCTTCCCTTTCATCATCAGCCTGTTGATCAGGTTGTGAGAACACATCACACACCTGACCAGCAGGTTGTCTCACGCTGGCCACTAAGGCAGCACCTCTTTTGGACATCTCCAAGGCATTTCTTTTCTGTTGCCTTGACTGCTCATCATTTAGTAAAGACCTATATAGATTTACAAGCTCCATACTTTTGATGGTACCTGAATTTCTTAGAATATTAGAGAATAATTCCATTCCTCAGGCAGAATGTCCAAAAATTTGTTTACCAGAGTTAGGTTGTCCTTGGTGATCCCAACAGCTTTGAGATTATTGATTAGAGCAGTGAATCTGGTATAGGTTTCAGTGAGAGACTCATTTGGCTTTGCAAAGAAGAGTTCATACTGTCTAACAAGATTGTTAATCCTGTTATCCAGTGTGATAGTAGGACCATCATAGACGGTACACAAAGTATCCCACATCTCCTTTGCAGTCTTCATTTTCTCAACCTGTTTGAACACATCATCAGGAAGAGAAATAACCAGGTTGTTCCTGGCCTTTGCATCAAGAGCAACCAGCATTTTGTGTTCATCAGACCATTGAGCTTTTGCCTTTTCAAAGGTTCTGATTTCAGGAACAGCTCCTTCAGCAGCAGGAGTGATAGTAGTAATAGAGGTTGGCACATAGGGACCTTCCATTACTATCTCTGGCAGTTGTACATCCAGATTATCTAAATAGAGCATCATTCTACACTTCCAAACTAGAGAAGTTCTGATGATTGAACTTGGGGGGTTTGGCCATTGAACCATTGTCATAGTAAGAGGAGGAGCTGGCAGCACTGTTGTCCATGGGGAAATAGGGAGAATGAGAGATCTAGAGTTAACACACACTCTATCTACTTTGATTTCAGTTGTAGGTCCCAAAAAGGTTTCCATAATGTATTGGTCTAAGCTGTAGAAGGGGGGGTGAATACAGTTAATCAAAAATCAATACTCTTTTGTCAATGTTTGTGTATACTATTAACAAGTGTTAATTATAAACAAGCTTGACTGCGAAAAGGTTCAAGCTGAGATGACAGATACAATAGATCTTTAACTAATCTAAGACACATTCAGACTTGATACAATGAATACACTCACTAAGATGAACTCACTGTTTTAGAAGACACAAATGGACACATTACTGTTTTATTCAAGCAGACTTGCATGCCTGAAAAACACACTTCAATGCACGATTTGAATTTCTCACTATTGGTTTTATCACAATCCTTAGAAGCTTCCTTTTATACTCTAACTGAGAATCTCAGTGAAGCTTCCTCATTGGACAGGGAGATAGTGGGATGTCTTTCCAAAAAGACAAAACAACTTTTCTGCACATTCTTATAAAGCAGACTTGTCTTCATGTAGTAGAATCTTTGTCTTTTTCTTTTTGTCTCTGTTGTAGAGGCCTTTAACTAAAAGACAAATGTCAACTTTGAACCTTTAATTTTCAATTAAGGCCATTTTGATATAAGAAATGGCCTGTCACTCATTTCAGATATCCCTTTGTCTTCATGTAACAGAGCAGTGTAGGCAGCTTTTGCAGCTTCTGTTTTTCCACTTTTTCTTTGACTTTGTAACTTATCTTGTAGTCTAAAACAATACATGAGGACATGGAAACATATTCCATAAAGTATTTAGCATGTTCACAAAGAACAGAATACTTAGAATTTGTCCAAGCTGCTCAACAAAATAGAACAGCGTAGACAGTTTATGTCCAGCCTGTTCAGCAGAATGAACAGCTTGGGCAATCTGCCTTAGTTACAACGAATGCAACAGGGTAAACAGCTTTGACTTATGTTGCAAATCACTTTTCAGGTTTCAATAAGACTTTAACAGGTCTTAGATTATACCTTCAAGTGCATCAAACATGTTTGATTAAAAATCTCTCCCTAAGATGTAGAGCAGGTTTGACTGAGGCCTTTTTGTGCCTAACAATCTCCCCCTATTTGCAATAATCAGTCTATAAATATTGAAATTAAAATTTAACGTACAACACGTTCTAATTTAACAATTTTGAAATTAAAATTTATAAAAACTATAAATATTAATTGTATTAACTCATTAAGTTTAGCTAAAACTACATAACAAATATAACATATACTTAAAGTAATAATTTCATTAACACATGTAATATGTTAAGTTCATATATTTTGTTAAGTTTTATCTACATTTTCATATATAGAGCTAATTTATATATATGTACAAAAAAATTTTGTTTAACAAAAAAAAATTATATATTTCGTGAAATATATATATATATATATATATATATATATATATATATATATATATATATATATATATATATATATATATATATGTATTGACTTAACAAAGTCATAAAATTAAACGTACAAGTTAATATACATATGTATAAATTTGACAAAATAAATTAGTTAAGTATATAAGTATTTATATGAAGTATTATATAATAAAGTGAAAAGTTAAAAAAAAAAAACAAAATACGTAAATTAATACGATTTTTTATAAATAAAAAAAAAGTAAAAATAATTTGTAAAATAAGTGTATAAATAGTTGAATATATGTTTAAATTTAAATACAATATATATATATATATATATATATATATATATATATATATATAGGGAGAGGTTCTTTTAAGAACCTTAAAGATGGTGAGAACCTAGGAACCTTTTAGAGCCCTTGGATCAAAAGGGTATTTTTGGAATAAAAAATATTATCTTTCTCTCTCCACCTTTTTTATTATATGCCATATCTTTTTCACTTTCTCTCTCTTACTTTTTTTTCTCATTTTCATATTATACTTTCTTTCATATATTACCCGTTTATTATACAAATCTATGTCTTTTTTGTAGATTACCATTACTATTCATTGTGTTTTTGGTATATTTTATATCAGTTGCATACCAAGTGTTCGATAAAATGTCTAAATGAAATCTTATTTTTTTTTTGTTTCAATGTGTTTTTGGTATATTTTATCATTTAATCTACGTAGAATATATGATACTTGACATTCTACACGACATTCTACCTAGATTGCATGACATTCTACGTAGATTGCATGTCATTCTACGTATATTGAATGTCATTCTACGTAAATTGCATGACATTCTACGTAGATTGTACATAGAATATGTTCGTCGATACTCTACGTAGATTGCATGCCATTCTACGTAGATTGAATGTTATTCTACGTAGATTGCATGTTATTCTACGTAGATTAACAGTTTTATTCTATGTATTTTTTGGTATATTTTATATCAGTTGAATACCAAGTGTTTGATAAAATGTCTAAATGAAATCTTCTTTTTTTGTTTCAATGTGTTTTTGATATATTTTATCATGTAATCTATGTAGAATATATGATATTTGACATTTTACACGACATTCTACATAGATTGCATGACAATCTACGTAGATTGCATGACATTCTACGTAGATTGAATGACATTCTACGTAGATTGCATGTCATTCTACGTAGATTGCATGTCATTCTACGTAGATTGAATGTCATTCTATGTAGATTGCATGACATTCTACGTAGATTGTACATAGAATATGTTCGTCGATACTCTACGTATATTGCATGTCGTTCTACGTAGATTGCATGTCATTCTACGTAGATTGCATGTCATTCTACGTAGATTGCATGTCATTCTACGTAGATTGCATGTCATTCTACGTAGATTGCATGTCATTCTACGTAGATTGAATGTCATTCTACGTAGATTGCATGTCATTCTACGTAGATTGAATGTCATTCTATGTAGATTGCATGACATTCTACGTAGATTGTACATAGAATATGTTCGTCGATACTCTACGTATATTGCATGTCGTTCTACGTAGATTGCATGTCATTCTACGTAGATTGCATGTAATTCTACGTAGATTGCATGTCATTCTACGTAGATTGCATGTCATTCTACGTAGATTGAATGTCATTCTACGTAGATTGCATGTCATTCTACGTAGATTGAATGTCATTCTACGTAAATTGCGTGACATTCTATGTAGAGTATCGACGAACATATTCTATGTACAATCTACGTACATTGGACAGATTCATTTTCCATATTTATAATTAAAATTAATTGTAAGATATTAGATTTATAATGAATGTAATAGTTATTAGATGTTTTACATTATAATCTATACTGATTACATGACAATCTACGTAGATTACATGATAATCTACATAGAATATAATACAATACTACTTGTAAAAAATCAAACATAATCTATGTAAAATGTTATGTTTCTTATATATTTAATATATTTTTATGTTTCTTATACATTTCTATATCTTTTTATGTAGATTAACATTATTATTCAATGTGTTTTTGGTATATTTTATCATGTAATAATCTACGTAGAATATATGATAATTGACATTCTACACGACATTCTACGTAGATTGCATGCCATTCTACGTATATTGCATACCATTCTACGTAGATTGCATGTTATTCTACGTAGATTGCATGCCATTCTACGTATATTGAATGTCATTCTACGTAGAATGCATGACATTCTACGTAGATTGTACATATAATATGTTCGTCGATACTCTACATAGAATATGACAGATTCATTTTTCATGTTTTATAATGAAATTATTTGTAAGATATTAGATTTATAATGATTGTAATAGTTATTGGATGTTTTACATGATAATCTACGTAGATTACATGATAATCTACGTAGATTAAATGATAATCTAAATAGAATATAATACAAGACTATTTGTAAAAAATCACATATAATCTATGTAGAATGTTATGTTTCTTATATATTTCATATATTTTTATGTTTTTTTATACATTTCTATATTTTTTTATGTAGACTAACATTATTATTCAATGTCTTTTTTGTATATTTTATATCAGTTGCATACCAAGTGTTTGATAAAATGTCTAAATGAAATCTTTTTTGTTTAATGTGTTTTTGATATATTTTATCATGTAATCTACGTAGAATATATGATATTTGACATTCTACACGACATTCTACGTAGATTGCATGTCATTCTACGTAGAATGCATGACTAACTACGTAGATTGTACATAGAATATGTTCGTTAACATATTCTATACAGAATAAAAATATTCTATATAAACATATAATGTTTCTATATAAAATACGTTATTTTTTAGCAATTAAATAATTTTCTATATAGAAAAAATAATTTTTTTTATAAAAAACGTTTTTTTACTTTGAAAATCAATTATAATGAAAGAAAAATAAAATGAAAATGAAAAAAAGTAAGAGAGAGAAAGAGAAAAAGGAGATTTTTTCTTCCAAAAATACCCTTTTCACACATTTTCAAGATTCTCCACTATCAAAGTTTAAAATAATTACAAACTTGTCATCCAATATATCAACCATTGATTATCATTAATCCAATGGCCATAAAAGGTTCTTAGGTTCCCACATTTTTTATGGTTCTTAGAAGAACCCTCCCCTATATATATATATATATATATATATATATATATATATATATATATATATATATATATATATATATATATATATATATATATATATATATATATATATATATATATATATATATATATATAATTTAAACGAACAAATTAACTAAGTTATTGTTATATATTTATTCATTTAAACACCTAAATTAATAATAATAATAATAATAATAATAATAATAATAGCAATAATAAAATAAAATTTATTACTTTAGTCAAATCGTAATAATAAGAAAAAAGTACATATTAAATAAATAATGTTTGAATAAAAAATAACTAAAAATAATATAAAAATAAAATAATTGGTCAGAGACTAAAATTGAAACTAAATTAAAATGGTAAAATAGTCATTTTTTAAAATGTGATAGGTCAAAAGACCAAAAACATAACAAAATGACAATCATATGTACTAAAATTATAATTTTGATTCAAAAAGTACGATAACCATAATTTCTACATAACCACTAGGACGAAAATTGTAATTTACCCTGAAAAATAATTCAAAAAATTGAATTTGTTTAATTGTAATTGGTCCTTTGGAGACGGGTTGACGTTTTGAATTTGGTGTCCTAGTTTAGTCAAACCATGGTTTTGGGATTTAGGTTTGTTGATTGTTTATGTTGGAAAAAAGTGTAAATTTTGAAAAAAGAAGTGTATTTTTCATGTATTTTGATCAAATATAATTATATATAATTGTGAGATATATATTTAATATTTTGTGGGTTGTATTCTCCTTGAAGAGAGGATTCCAACGATATAAAGAGCGTCGAAAACGAAACTAAGATGAATGAGATATCGGTGCTCAAAGATTGGTGTTTGGAATGAATGAGACACTTTCTAGTGGGTGAACTGAGTCTCACGTAGGAAGGGAGATGAAAACCAAAGTGAGTTTATAAGGAGGAGTGTTCAAAGTCATGTCAAGATTGTTTGTGGTTTTACTCCAATGTCTACCCGCGCGCAGGGGGGTGCAAATCTTGGACCTTGAAGGCTAAAATCCACTGAACTCGTGTACGTCAGCACCTGCGGACACGAACACTTCGAATTCACTTGAATTTTCAGCCAAGTTGGTTACCTCCGGCAGTACACACTGCTTTGGTTGTTGTACTCTGGGAAACAGACTTCTAATCTGTTTTAAGGGAATAGTGTCAAACACGAGACTCAGCTTTCTTTTTCTGTATTGTAATTTACTTAGATTACACATTTAGTGATCAACTTTTTTTTATGTTTTCGTTCGATCAATGAGTTTGTGTTTGGTTTGTCGTTTTTGGATTATATGGATCATTTTCATTTTTCATTTTGAATTTTGGATTTTGTCCCTGAGAATTTTTTGTTTTTTGTTTTTCGGTTGTGTTTGAATTCCTCTTTTGAAGAATGACATGAGGTGTTGTACTTGGTCTATGGATATGGGTTTGGTTGCATTGGTATGAAACTTTCTGTTTAGAAAAGTATTTCTGAATAGGGATGAGATTTTCAATCGATTTTTCGAACCATATTGAACTTTAGCAAATTTTTATAATTGATTCGGTACTTATGCCTCAAAAAATTTGTTACCTTCTGGTTTGGTACCGACATAGGGAGAAATATATTAATTGTAGGTCCCAAAATGATATATCAAGTATCTAAAGATTGGCTGCAGATGGGGATGAATACAACTTAATTAAAATCACACAGATTTTTCCCGATGTTTATATGTTTATATTAACGAATATGTTAAACTTTACAAACAAGTTTGAATTGCGTAAAGATTCACAAACTGATATGACTATTAAAAACATATTGATATAATACAATACACACTCAGACTAGTTACAATGATATGACTCACTAAGATTCACATACTGCTTAAAACACAGTGTTTAGATACAAGACTTAACTGATCAGCTTTGGGAACACTGAACAACTTTGAGGACTAGCTCACTTAGAACAGCTTGGACACATTTTGCTTTATTCTCTCAAGTTGAAGTTATACATGCATCCATGAAATAACACATGTTCACTTAATGATGCATTGTCTTGCACGTACAACCTTCTTTATATATGTTTCATGTTGAATCCTAATGAAGCTCCTCCATTGGATCTAGAGAAAATCGGGATTGTCTCGTAAAGAGTTAAACTTTCTTTTCTATGAAAGGACATGGCTGACAAAAGACATTTTTGTTTTTATACTACAGAATTTTTGTCTTGCTTTTTTATCTTTTATTGTTCAAATTTTATCTCAAATGAGTAAGTCAACTTATAGACTTTAACCTCATTATAAGCTATTTTGACATAAGAAAAGGTCTGTAACAGTTTTATAATATCTTTTTTGTCTTCATATAACGAAACAACTTTGGCAGACTGTAGCAGTTCTGCTTTTCTACTTTGTCTTAACTCTTAAGGCTGATCAAAACGTTCAAAATATTACATGAGCACTTGAAAACATATTCCAATAAGTGTCTAACCTGTTCACAAAGAACGGAGCATTAAACAATGTCAAAGTTGTCAAACAGACATGAACAACTTGGACATAAAGTATCAAACATGTTCAACTGATTAGGACATTTTTGACCTTCTGTCATGTAACAACTTATGTAAAGTATTCAATAGCCTTATACTAATATTAAAAATTATCAGCAGGTTTGATTGTGACATTAAAGAGCCTAACAATCTCTACCTAACTGTATCAAACATATTTGATGAAAGATTTTTCTTTATGATAAAGAGCAAGTTTAATTGATGCATTCGTGTGCCTAACATTAACAATATATGTTTTTTATGTAAACAATTTTATTCATAATTATGCATATAATAATAACATGAACTAAAAATAAATATCGGTTAATAATGAAGGTAAACATTATGCAACATTGACATTATTATTAAGAGACAAAATTATTTTTGGAAATATACAATTAAATATGTTATATATGAATAAAAAAATTGTTAGATTTGTATATATAACTTCTGTAAAACATATACTTAAAAATCTAGTTTACATGAAATATATAATTAAATATATTTTATAATCAAAGTAATAAGTGTCTATAAATATATAATTTAGTATCATTTATATTAATAAAATATTTATTGGATTAATACGTATATAATTGGCTTTGATACTAAATCTGCTTGTTGTTTATGGTATTAAGATTTGTTTATTACCATTCAGATCTTTAAAAAATATTGGTGTGTTTCTTTTTTATATTCCCGTACGTTTGACAGATCTAATTGGATTTCAACTTCATGTGGAGATTGTCAATAATGACTTGAAATTCAAAGGGTAAAAGTTGTAGTTTTCTTTATTTGGGATCATTGTGTTATTAATTTACAGTTTGTTTTAATTAGTATACATAGGATATGACTCATTACCAAAACCTACATACGAAAAAAAAAATTGTCCAAAACATTATTCATAAGTTGGTTTTATTATTTTATTCCTCTCAAATCAACAATGAAAAACAATTAATAAATGGGATTTGTGAAAATGTACTAGAGTGAGAAATGTAAGTATTCATTATTTTTCATTGTGCTAAAGTACACTAGAAGAAAGCTTTTATAAAGCACTATTTATTGGTGGAGTTTTGCTAATATGTGCTTATATTTATTTTATTAGTTACATGTAAATGTAAATAATTTACATGTTAAATTTGTAAATTTAATTTGTTTAAATACTATAATTGTTAGACATTTTAACAATTAGATTAATTTTTGGTTTATTATAATCATAATTTTAGTATTTTATAATGTCTTATTTTGATTTCTGTTAAGATAAAATAAATCAACCGTATTTTATATTCGATTTAACATAATGTTTGATTAATTATAGTTAGTTTGTAATGTTTAGTTTATTGAAATTTATTTATATTGATAATTTTATTATTTTAATTATTGACAACATTAATAAAAAGATTTAAAAAAAATATTGTTGTATTATATTATTCGTTTATCGTCATTTTCGGTTATATATATTATAAATTTTGTTTATTGTATTTAATATGATAGATGATAAACGTATGTTTTGCAGCTCAGAATATGGTTCGAGAGAGTATCACCCTTATGCAGCGCACCAGAAGGTACCACCTTTAAAAAAACTTTTTAAACTTTTTTTTCATAAACATGTTTTAATTAACGTTATGAAGAACATATGTAAATTTCACATAAATTCACATCTCCTAGCTCCTAAAAAATGATGTGAACACACACTTACATAATTTTGAAGACATGTGAACGCGCATTTATGTGATGCGTGTTTTCATGCACTTAGAGTGATCGGATTTGCGTGAAATTCACATATGATCTGTGTAATGCTAATTTATTCATGTTCATGAAAAAAAATTTCAAAAAAATTACTTTTAAGGGTGGTACCTTATGGTGCGCTGCATTAGAGGTGGTACTTACTTGAACCTAAATCTTGCAGCTCATGTCATGTGCTCAGATTTATTTTTAGTTGACGGTTAGTTATTTTTGTTCAACTTATGCGATTTATTTAATTTATTTTTAAATTATAATTAATTTAATTTTTATATGATTTTTTATCTTCTTTGTTGAATTTTCATTATTGAGACTGGTAATACATACCAGCACTATGAGTTTTTTTAAAACTTATTTTTATATGCTACACGTTACTCAAAAAATATATGCTATTTTGCGTAATTTTGTTTTAACAAAAAAATTAATATATATGATTTATTTAAAGTTTTTAGTTGATTGTAATTATTAAATTGATCATTCTTCAATATTTTTTGAATTTCTTTTATCAATTTGACAATTGAAAAAGAAAAATAAAATTATATAATGCTGCAACGCACGTGCGCCACAATATTTGTTAGAAACATTGTCAATGACTCATAATGTAATTATGTAAACGTTAACATCCTATTTGATAACATATATTCAAGATTTTTATTCCTTTTTCTTTCAATTTTCAGATTCGATTTGATATCGTACAACAACATATATCTCCTTCGCAACAATATTTCAACGTATCAGATCGATTGCTCTTTTGTTGCTTCTTTTTCTTAGAATGGCAAATTTTAAATCTCACATTATGCTTAAATAAGTTTCCATATTGGTAATTGGACCGATCGATGATACTTTTTTTTCTCATTGTGTTTAGATTAGGTATTTGAAAGTGGTAGAGCAATGTTGTGTGAATTACTTTATCCTTGTACATGATTACATGTCTTCTACATGTGATGTTCGTGGTCACGTATGGATCGATTAGCCCATGTGATACATTTACTTAATTTGCATGCTATCCCTACTTTCTATATATAGTCAAGGAAACCCCATTCTCTTCAAGAAGAAAGGAAGAAGTGTAAAATAATATAAACGTGTTTTTATAAAGGCTAACATATGTTCTCACCAATATCTGAGTTGAGACTTAACTCACAACTTCTAGATTGGGGCAACATCTATGATACTGCAAGACTAAGTCTTTTGGTAATAGAAATGTGTTAGTGATCATTGTAATTTTAATCGTTATAACTTAAAAATAAGATATGAGTTACATATATAGATTAGATAATAAACCTTAAAGGGGCAAATCACATCTTTAATAGAATTGAGTCCATAGATTCAAGATCAATGGGATATCATGTTAAACTGGGTAACCTGGAAACCATTTACAGCCAATCATTTATCATTGAATTCATTAAATAAAATAAAATTTTGTTGAAGATAGTCTCCCATGTTAATTAATGTTTAGGGGTAAAATTGGTATTTAAAATTTTAAATGAGGATAAAAGATTTTGCATATCCCACGAATCACTCTATTTTAGTTATCAAATGCAAAGATTCCTTAAAACAACAGTGCACATGTTCATTAAAACAACGAATGTTCACATGTCTAGTATAATGTCAAAAATTAGTTACATGAATGCAATTGCACATATCTTACTGTAATGTATAATGAATACGCACTTGTACAATATAATATTAAATTTAGATGTTGAACCTAAAATAATGGGTGCGCTGCAAAATATTGTAATCATAATAACACAATTCGGTCTATAAGAATGAATTTAAATTTGGAAGTCGATAGAACTTAACTAGGTTGCTATTCTAGTTACCAAATCCCCCTATCTTATTTAATACATACTTTAGTATTTAATAATTATTAAGTTGATTTGCACTTATTGTTTATTTAACTTAACATGTTTAATTAATCATTATTAATCGAATCGGTATTCTAATAATTAATTGTGTGATTTTCTCTATTACTCAATAGTCAAACGAAGCTTAAATTAGAAATCTGATAACTAACAATAACATATAATTGATATTAATCGTCCCGATCTATAATAATGAACTTAAATTAGAAATTTGATAGAACTTAACTAGGTTGGTCTTCTAGCTAGCCAGTCTCACTGTGTTAATGCATACTTTAGCATTTAATAATTATTAAGTTGATTTGCAATTACTGTTTGTTCAACTCAACTGTTTCTTTTTATAAGTGAACCTTATAATATTAATAAATCGTTAATATATATTTATTCCATTTTGAGGTTATGGTCTGAATTAATTAAATTAAACTTTTAATAACTAACAACATACCATTGATATTGATTATAAATATAAATTTGAACAATTAATTAATTTGTTACCCTTTAATTAATTTATTTGGAATTAGTTCCAACATATATATTTACTAGTTTATGAACCCACTACGTGAATAATTTTTAATAAATATTATATGAAAGGGTTATTTTTACAACAAAATACGTAATTGTTGGTTATTATAACATGTTATAACATTATATGAAAGGGTTATTTTTACAACAAATTAAAAAACTTTAAGATTTTTCTCATTTAAGGTAATCAACTTTAAATTTATCAAATTAAGGTAACAAACTTTAAACTTGTAAATATAAAAAGTCACCAACTAAAATAAAAATAATTAAAAGTGTCTTTAATGCAATATTTGACTTTGCAACACAGGGCCGGTCCTAAGGTTTTTAATGCCCCGGGCGGCCAACGCAAAAAATGCCTCATTTAAATACATAAAAAAAACACACAACAATTTTTTAAGGGTTTAGAACCTAGTCAGACTAGGAGGCTCGTTCTCACCCTGAATTTTATTTAAAAAAAACAAAATATTACGGATACATAAACTTTCAATAACAAATACAACATAAATTATCAAGAAAACTATATAAAACAATGTCAAACATACACATGAAGTAATAAAGTTTCAACATCAAACCTAAGAAGCAAAAGTGCAACTAAAATAAGTTAATCACAAATTACTATTTGATCAAATATAAAACTCTTTGATCAAATACTAATTACCAAACAATTCTGACAATTCATAAAATTACTATATGACAGAATGTAATGTTTAATTCTATCAATTTATAAAACATTATTACTATTTAACATTGTAACTATTTTAACAACCAATGCAATAAGAAAAGGACATTTTTAAGGAAATTCATATCATCCTTTAGTAAGCTAGTGCCTGTGTCAGAAACCTAAAAGAACCTTCATTATTCCTCGAATCCTTTAACTTAGCTCCAAACGGAAAACCATTCAAAGATTTTGACTTGAAGGTTCAATTTAGTTCTCGCAGACTTTGTCATAATCACACAAGTTCAGAAAAACAATAATAATTATAATTATAATAATCACACAATTTACACTTTGTTGTATCCAAACAACTCTTACCATAATGGCAGAACAATCTTCCTTCTCAGACACGATCCAAGTATCCAACTCTCCTCAAATGATTCATCAAATGACTCTCCAAGTCTTTCTTCGATTGATTAAAACAACTAATGAGTAAGGAGTTTTGAGAGCAATTGATAGATGGATTGAAGCAACCTGTTTGCAATGTCTATGTATTAAAGGAATTGAAGCATATTAATCGCCGGTCCGCCTGGAAATCGCCTAGTCCGCCTGGAAAATCGAAATCGGCTGGATTGAACTTCATCAGGGAACTCGTGGCTGGTCCGCCTGGAAAATCGTCGACCGTCCAACGCTTCATCTTCGCCCAATCCATCTGCGGATGTTGCGATTTCCAAGATGGTTTACGGAGTTCACGACGTTTGAGCCTTCAAGATGGAACTGGAACGGCCACATTCAGAATTCTAGATGAAATGGAACAGTAGCTATGGGGAACGGTGGCTATGGGTGCCCAAATGAAGATACTAATGGGTATGTTAGGTCAAACACGTGATGCCCTCTAAAATTTTAACCTATTTGATGCCCTGGGCCTAAGCCCAGCTAGCCCATAGGTAAGGGCCGGGCCTGTTGCAACACATCATAAATACTTAAAAAACACCAAAATAATATTAACTTTTCATACCTCGCTAAATCTTATTTTATGCATTAAAGTGTTTTTAATGCAATATTTGACTTTAAATAGTCAAATTTGAGACGTAAGTTAGTTTCATCAATTTAAACACTTTGAAATTAATAATTGACAATATTTGAAGTAAAAAGTTACCTGAAAAGAACAAATGTTAAAGTTTTAGAATTATATTGTTGTTTTCCATGTCAATTGCATATAATAGCAGTGTACTTTAAAAGTCTTACTTATTTGACATCTTTTTATTGGATTGAGTTATCTTGTAACTATGTAGAAGTATTGGAGTCACCTAGACCACATTTGATGGTTCCTTGCAATTTTAGTGATGTTATGCATTTGGTTTGATTATAAATTTGATTTTATATACACATCTTTGAAAAGATGAACTAAAGTGTCATTTTAGTTTGTAAAGTAACTTTGTGTGTGCCAAGTAGTCATGTTTTAAAGTTAAAACCATAAAATAATGTGATGGTATGTTGTATTAAAGTTATAATTGTAACTAACTGAATTACAATCTATATATATATATAAAAGTTGAGTCCTTCATGTAATAAATGTAATGACAAATCTCATGTAATAAATAAGAAAATCAATGCATCATGTAATAAATGTAATGACAAATCTCATGTAATAAATAAGAAAATCAATGCATTAGTGTAATTTTAAAATTTTAACATAACATATTATTATTTAGTTAGTTGTTTTTATAAATGTTGAGTCTATTATATATAAGTTGAGTTCATGCAATAAATATGAGTATTATTTACTTGATTTCATTTTAATAAAATTTTTTATTAAATAACTTTAGTAAGTATTTTGTTAATTTTCATTAAATATCTAAAAATAGTTAGTCCATCTAATTTTAATTAAATATCTACAACATTTATCATATCTATACAATACAAATGATGTATATAATTACAACTTATAATAGGATACAACATATTAATGCTAAATTCTTGAATTTGAAAAAGTTCAAGTAACAAAGCTTAACAACGTATAAATATCATTATAATAATTATTTTATAAGTCATTTTATCCATTTCATAAAGTAGTAACTAATTATAAGGTTATAAAAAAAATTATTCATTCAATTATATAAATAAAATGCTTATATATATATATATATATATATATATATATATATATATATATATATATATATATATATATATATATATATATATATATATATATATATATATATATATATTAACAATATTATTATTATTAACTAATTTAATTTATCACTATTCTATAATTATTTAGATTAATTTAAGAGGGTCAATCAATAACATAATGACTCTTCAAATGCTTCTATTTAATTTTATTCATAACTTATGTGTCTCTTGAATTGTTTCTCATTTACACAATCAATTTAATATGTTATTATAAATAACATAGTACATCATTCCTAAAACATATTGTGCTTAAATTCTTACATTTGTAGTAGCTCTTAGCATAAATGAATGATAAAGAAATACGAGAATAGAACAAACATCACCATGACGGTGTTTGATATTGTCCTACGTATTCGCACAAGAGAATTCGTCCAACATTTTCTTGCTCAGGGGGTATGTATTTGTTTCAACTTCACATGTTTTTTATCAATCACACACTTTTATATATGTATGTGTTGTTTTTTAGAAGAATATTTTTATGACATAATTTTTATATTTTCAGGATGATGAAGAAAGGAACACAATGAACATGTCGGTAGTTAAAATTCACTTCTAATGTCTTTACTATTTATAATTTTTATTTTCGTAAATGTTTCTTTTAAATCAATTATGCACTTCCACATATGCATTTGTTTGTATTTTAATAGTTTTAAAAATAATGTTTATGACAATCGTAAAAATATCATATTTATTTCTATGTCTTTTACATAGTTTTGTTAGACATGGTTGTCACTAATTCACTATACATTAATCAAAATCACATGATATACATGATTAATGGTTCATTATTAACAAATTATATCTCAAAAATTCTAAGAGCGTGTTTAGTTGATGAAAATTTTTACCCATTTTTTAGGATCACTTTTCATGAAAATTTTTCTAAGTTTAGTTTTCAAGAAAACCCTTCAAGAAATTTGAAAACATGTTCAATTACATCTTTTCGTTTTCAGTTTGAAAATTATAAAACATGTTCAAATACAACTTTCAGTTTTTAGTTTTCAACATTTAATAAATAACAATAACCTACAACTTTACAATATAATAGAACGTTATAATACAATACATATATGGTTACAATGTAATACATACTTTAATTAAAACGATACGAAGTTACGATACAACATTTAATATAATTCAACAAAACCAACAACATACTTTAATTAGAACGACGTTGACGACGACTATTGTATTTTTCCCACAACTCATTAGCAATATTATCTCTTACTTGAGCCATTTCATCGGTGGCAGTCATGTCCAATGCATGTCCTTCTTGAACAACATTAAATTGTACGTCATGTTCACCCAAAACTTCAAGATATTCTTCGCCATATTGAGTAAACAAATTATCCGCCCTATCTTCCATTCTTATAAAATTATGCAACGCACAACATGCAATCGGAATAGACATTTGACGCCTCAATGGATAGTTTGATGGTATACTTTTGAGAATATGAAATCGTCCTTTAAGCACGCCAAATGTACGTTCAATCACGTTGCGGACGGAAGAGTGCATAAAATTGAATACCTCTTTTTTTCCTCGTACTCCGGGTGAATTTTGCCATTCGGATCGATGATATCTTTCACCTCGGTATGGAGCTAAAAATCCCTTTAAATTTGGGTAGCCACTGTCAACCACATAAAAATAATCTGTTGCAACATATACCAAATAGCAGAATCAATTATAGTAAAACATAGAGCAACGATGATGAAAAGGAGATTTTTTAAACTAAAAGATGTATTACCACCATCAGGCATAGGGAACTTGTTTTGTGTTCTAACTATAGCATCATAGAAAACACGAGAGTCATTAGCTGTCCCTTCCCATCCGGCATACACAAATGTAAACATCATGTCGTGTGAACATATAGCCAATACATTTTGTGTAACAAGAGTGGCTTTTCTACCACGGAATGATTTATGTTTACTCGCTGGTGCCCAAGCCGCCACATGAGTGCCGTCTATTGCACCGATACAATTCTACACATAATGAATCGTATTTAACATCCACCCAATGAATTATTTGTAAGAACAAAAATATATAACAAGCATACCTTGAAGAACGGATACCATCGTGGATTAGCTAAAATCTCTGGTTGAACACTTCCGGTTTGTCTAGGTTTAACTACGCTAACTGCAAAAGTCCTTAACGCTCGCACAGCTTTTTTAAAGCATGTGTGAACAGTCCCGGTTGAATGTTGAAATCGATCAGCAATTATTCTTTGTGTTGACCCATGACAAAGAATGCGCAAAGTCATTGCCAATCCTTCCTCCACAGAAACATCTCTACGATCACTCAATAAACCCATGCTTTTAAGCCTATCACATAGGTTTAAAAATACATGTGGTCTCATTCTAAAAGACTCGTAACACACAGTAGGATTTCCACATAAAATTTCACGAACGTATTCTTTCCCACTAAGGGAGGAGGTTCTACAAGGCAATCTATCGATAAACATGGTTGTGTGCTCGCTAAAATATGTAAATGCCATGATATCCAACACGTCATTTTCATCTTCTGAACTCGAATCGCTCATTGGGTCATACATAAATGGGCTAGCCATAGTACTTTAACCAACAGCCAAACTGCATTTAAAAAGATGATTAAATGTGCTCTTTATTGTGCACTCATGTTTCATTAAAGACTGCAAACTACTAGGTACCTTAGGGAGAAACTGCAGCATTCATATATCACAAATGTGTCTTCATCATAGAACCTGCATTCATAAAATAAAAATGCATCAGAAATGCCCATATAAGATAAATATCATCAGAAATAACAAAGATTACAATTTGATTTATCAACGACTAACAAATTACGTTCACAAACACAATGGTAATGGTCACAACATAGTTAAAGTCTGATACAAACTATTAGTCCGAAATATAAATAACATGGTAAAGGTCACAAACACAAAGCACCCATCCATGGCTCCAACTATTCCGCGTCCAACTCATCAACCCAATCTCTTCTCCTATCATCTCCCATCTTCTGGAAAGATCTCCTATAGTGTGCGTTTTCGAATCGATCAATTGCTCGACTGTAGGCTTTCTTGCTGACACCGGGAATTGCGTTAAGCAGTTCGATGCATTCATCCAACTCTTGATTTGTTATCGAACTCGTGCATGTTGATCTCATTATGTCTTGTTTCATCATATACGATTCTTTGCGTGCCGCCATTGTTTGGCTCCAACATTCAAGGAATTGATCATATTTTTCTTTCCCACCAGACTTTTTCTGCCTCCGCATCCCAATACCTTGATCCAAGCTATCCGCTGACTTACGTTTATCTCCACTATTTTGGAGTGTAGTATCCGGAGGCATTAGATAATCCTGCTCGATTCTTTGTTCTTCAGAGGAAGTGACAGGAACTGCAGTTGATGCATTATGAAATGCACCTGAAGCTGTTGATTGACTAAATACAGCACTCAACAAAGGATATAACTTGCATCCTTTCTTCTTGAATGACTTGAAAACCGGACCTCTCTGTAACATATGAGAAGCATGTTATGTAACATACTGTATTTCACAAAATTATAAATAAAATTTCATTACCATAAATAACAATACCTTAAAATACTCATCCCAAACAGTATCATTAGCAGAAACCATCCCAGTTTGTGAATCCCATGTAACACCAGTGTTACTTATCAACTCAGTGAACTTTGTGTGAGTCATTCTCAAATGTTGGTATTTTCCTTTTAATTTGTCTTGTGGATACAGAACTGCAAACTTGGCAAATATTTGATCACTCATAGCCCCCCAGTTAGTTGCTTTGAAGACCGGAGCACCATGTGGATCCCTATTTACCCTTTCAGACAATATTTCTAGGAAAAACCTTTCACACTCATCGGACCAATCCATAGAATCATCCCTTGGGCCACTGTGTCCACCCATCTACATATCCCAAATGATAGGCATATAAATATACATGTCACTACACTCAATGTTATAAAAATAATAGCAAATTAACACTACTATTAGTGTTAACATGTAGTGAAGTCTCAAAAAGTCACCAGATATTTGTTAACACTACGATTCGTGTTAACATGTAATGAAGGCTCAAAAATGTTGTCCGGAGGGGTGTCATTACTATCGGTGACAGAATATACCGAAGTTGTAGAATGTGGGCTACAACTTCGGGTCATCCGTTTGCCCAAAATAGCCACAGCTGCAATGGTAGATTCACTTTTATACACATCAACAAAAGAAAAGTCACAGTGCATTCAATAAAACCTAATATCAACAATTAAGAACAATCAAATCCAAAAATTAATCAGAGACACTGCTGTATTTTGAAATTAACAAAAACAGTATGAGAATTACTGAAATAATGGATTAATCAGAGACACTACTGAAAAATGGACTTGACACTGCTGAAAATTAATCAGAGAAAATTGCCCAAAAATCCAACTTGACACTGCTGAAAAAGGATTAATCAGAAAATTGCCCAAAAATTCATCTGTTTCCAGCAACAAACATTCGATATATTATGCTACTACTCAGCCGTAAATTAACAAAAAAACAGGAAAAAATTAAAGAAAAAAAAACCAGAATTATGTATCTAAAATGAGAAATAAGAATCGAAATGAGTTAACAAAATCTACATACATGCAAAACGATCAACATTTGATCGTATATATAGAGAGAGGAAAACATACAAGGAGAAGAAATCAATTATAAACCCTAAAAGAAGATGATGAACGACCGCCCAGATCTGCAATCGACATTTGGAGTGTATTGAGAAAGAGCAAGAACCATACCTTAAATTACTGCAGTAACGAAGCAGGTCGCCGGAGGTTTTTGGCGGAAACAGATTCACGATGCCCAGATCTTGAGTCCGCCCAGGTCGCCGGAGGTTTGTGGCCGGAGGTTTGTGGGAGGTTTGTTGGCGGAAGCAGGTCGTCGGAGGTTTGTGGGAGGTTTGCTGCTTCTGCAATCTCGGCAGCCTCACGCAGGTTTTAGAAGAAGATGGGGAGAGTATAGAGAGTAGGTACCGGGTAGAAGTAACTACATCTGGTTTGGTTTGATGAGTAGGTGGAGGAAATAAGTTTGAAATGAAAATACACTACTGAACAGGGATTTCAGAGAATCTTGAGGCCCGCTTTTTCGCTGAAAAGGCTGAAAAGCTGGTGCCACCTATTTCCAAAACTCAGTACAACTTTCAAAATTGAAAAAGTCGTTTTTTAATGAGAATTTTTGCCAAAAATCACTATTTGATCATATTTTTGTTTTACCCATTTTGACTGAAATTTTTTTTAGAAAAACAAGGCTATTTTTAACAACTAAACACACTCTAATTGTTTAAAAATATTCATTTAAAATGTTTTGTATACAAAATCAAAGATAAAATGTTTTCTTATTTCACTAAAATATTTCTAATTTACTATGTACATAAAATAAAAAGTATCTATTTTACTACTATCTTAGTAATTTAAAATTTTTAGAGTATATTGAGATTTGATACTTATTATTAACTTAATTGTATATATGTTACAAAATAATAAAAATTTGTGCCATAACATTAATAATTATTATTATTTTAAAAATTGTAAACTAAAATAAGTTAATAAGTATAAATAATGATAAGTTAAAATAAATCAATAATTAAGATATTTAAAAAAAAGTTCAACTAATACAACTCGATGTACAAGTCATAGAGACATAAATAATTAATTATCATAACAACTCTTTCGTTAACCTTTTCATTCGAATATCATCAATCATTTTTATTAATAATTTATTTATTCTATTTTTGTAAATATAATAGTTATATATATTTAAAATTTTAATGCTTTTAATAATAATATTATTATTATGATTAATGTTGTCAACTATATTATATATTATTATTATGATAAAATAAATGTTAAAATGAAATTATCATCATGATCATCGTATATGTTAAATTTAATAGGATCAATCAATAAGTTTATATGTCTCTTCAACTGTTTTATATTAAATTTCATTCATAACATTTTATCTCTATAATTAAATCTCATTTTCATAATGAATTAATTACTTAATTATAAGTAGTACACTAGCTTTTTTTTTTTCCAGAACTTATTATTTTACATATTTCCTTCTATATTACATTCTTTAACGAGTTGCAAATGTGCATGAAAAAATATCATGATTTTTAATATTTTTTTTCAGTAATTATAATATTAACGTCATATTTTCGTATCTAAACCATTTCGCCCATCATTAATTTTTTTGGCATATGATCTTGATTGTGTTAGTTACAACTAAAAACATACAATAATATCTATTAATTAGCCAAAAAATAAATTTAATATGCACATATTTCTAATGATTAAAGTATGACCACTAATTAGATAATACTTCTTAAAATAGTAATTACACATGTATCATAACTAAGTTAATAAATTCAAATATTAACTTACGTTATAAAAGATTATTTGTTTCTAATTATAAAATGCATGATGTATATGTAATTTAAATTTGTTGTCATTGGAGCACACAAATATAGGAGCCTATACCTAAAAGGGTTGAGCATTATAATTTATGGTGTTCGATTAATTCTTCATTTTTATTTTAATAAAATTGAGTCTCTATAAAATTATCATATTTAATTAAAATAAATCATCATACTAAATAGTTAACAAAATTATCATACGTTCGTAGCATAATTAACCAAAAGACATAAATATGAAATAAATTACTAATAATAATTTATTTAAGATTACTTAAATACTTAAAAATAAATTTTACAATGATCTTATATGTAATTAATATATAATTATTTAAGATAGTTATCTGTTTGATTTTTAATATTTAATAAATTAATAATTAAAATTTTAGATGGTATAACTTCATTTAACTAATATTTCAATCATCAAATAATTAAATAAAGATAAAGTTTAATTTATGACAGTTTTGAATAACATTCTAGATATTAATTTAAGTAAATACCAAATGTCAATTGCTAACAATTGTGTATTCATTTTTCATGCAATTCAATCATATACAACAATTCATATGAACAATTAACAATTAAACACAATTTATTGAATGATTATAGAGAGAAAATATTACATTGGAGATTTCGGCTTTCTTACAAAGCAATCCTTCTTTCTCTCTAAATCAGATCCATAACCACCTTCTGTTCACTTAGATCTATATATGTGTATTCTTCAAATCCTCTTATAACAGCACACATACACTCCTATTTATACACAATACAAAGTATTGAGGATATACACAAACAACCCCTGAACTTTTACAATAAAATTGATTACAACTCTATATAAATTTGTACCCAACAACAATAACAATAATTTTTTTTTTTTTACATTTTTATCATTTATGAAAACATTATTAACTTCTTTATCATTATTAGCATCAACTTTTGTATTTTGTATCACTAAGGAATAAATAACAATAAAAGATATAAAAATAAATAGTTCTTATAAATTGCACGTAATTTTCACTGCATATTTTGTAAAAGAATGAATTATAACGCGATCATTATTTGTGTTATGTATATATGAATTCTTAACTCTTTATTTTTTGTATACAAATTCTACAAAATAAATATAAATTACACGTAATAAATGTCTAAAATATCAAAGCAAAATGAAATCTAAAATATAAAAAATACCACGAAATACAAAATCTTATTGTAACATAATATTGGTATAATATGTATTCTATTTTTAAATTTGTTGACATAAAAGTTGAGTTGTATGCGATAAATAAAAGTATTAGTTACTTTAGTTAATATAATTTATTAATAAACAATAGCATTAATCATTTAATTAACTTTTGTTGAATATGTAAGTGTACTAACATAATGATTCTTAAATATATTAATTGGCTAGGTTCATGATATATTGATATTCAAATTTTAAAAAATCTCACAATCACATAGTAATTTATTCCCTTTTATTTCAAACTTAAACATTTTTTATATCCCCTCAAACAAATAGTCATAAAAACGTAAACAAATTTTTATAAACGGTTGTTTTTTTTTAATTAAAGTATTTGTTTTTTTATAACTTGGTATTGCTAGATTGCTACTATAAAATTTGAAATCAATTAAGTCTATATCTCACAACATTTTATCCTTGGTAAATTACTCAATCTAGAGTTTATATAGTAGTGGTCATTATAAAGACACGTTTCTAATAATTACATAGGAATTAAATAACAAAATCAATAGCCCGGTGCATCGCACGGGCCGTCATGACTAGTTAACATTAATTAACAAGTTTAGCGTTAATCAATAAGATAAATGTAAGTTTAATTGCAATATTAATAATGTAAAATTATTTTAAGTTTATCAAAATTATGTCAAGATTAATAAAAGTTATAATTAAGTAAATGGTGATGATTATAAAGCATTGGAACTACGTAGACTATAACTTCAAGTATTTCAATGGTAACAATTTTATCTATGGTTTATTATTTATAGATTCAACGCTTGTTGGCGGAACAAGATAAAGAAATTGAAGCACGCATGGAAGAGCAGGAGAAGGAGATGGAGCAAGAGATGGACGCACGTTTGGTAGATCAAAAAATGGAATTGGATGAACACTTTAAAGAGTTAAATGACGTGTTGCTAGCTAACTTAACATCAATTTCATCACATTTGTCTCAATAGAAATTGTTGTTTGACTAAACTTTATTAGCATTTAGGATACTTGGTTGATTTTTCTTGACGATGTTGTCGAATTCTACATTTGAATATTGTTTTGATACAAGTATGTTAATGGCATCGGAACGTCACCGATGAATTCTATTAAACTAGAATGTTAATTATTTTTTTAATTTTGTAGTTGTATTAGATTACTTGATTATTAGCAGGTAATACTTTTTATTTCCAGAATGCAGTTTCCCTCGGTATTCCCTCGAAAATTCGTCGGTTAGCCCTCAATATGTCGTCGGTAAATAATCTCCGTAAACCGTCAGTAATGGTGTCCCTCGCTAATCCGTCGGTAATATTGTCCTTCGCTAATCCGTCGTTAATATTGACCCTCGCTAATTCGTCGGTAATATTGTCCCTCGCTAATCCGTCGGTAAATTCTGTTGGTGTTCCGTCGGTAAATATACCCTTGATAAACTGTCGGTAAATTCGTCGGTATTTCTTGTTACCGACCAAATATTTGTAACCGATACCGGCCCTCGGCAATAACGTATTTTCTAGTAGTGTTTATATATCAAAAATGGAGTAATAATCATTTTATAGAATTTAATTAAATTACTAAGGTGTTAAGTTAACAATTTGATGACCTGGAATAGAATGAATTACTCAGGGTTAATGTTTGAATTTTCTTTATTATTCTTTTTCGACTGTTTAACTTCATAATAAAATTTATCTTATTTAAAAGGATTAAGTACCATTTTGACTATCCAACTTTTAGATTTGTCACATTTAACCACTAAATTATTTTTTGTCGTGATTTAACCACTAAACTTTGTTTAATGTTCTATATTTGGAAAAATTGAATAAAACTAATGGCTAAATAGATACAAAATATGATAGTTTAATGGTCAAATTAGGACAATTTTCAGAGGCTAAATTAGTAATAAAGAAAGTTTAGTGGATAAATATGTATACAAAATAGTTTAGTGGCTAAATCGACACAAAAAATAGTTTAATAGCTAAATTGAAAAAAATCTAATAGTTGAATGGTGAAAATAACATTTAAACTCATTTAAAAAAATATATTTTTTAACAAGCTACCTATAAGTCGGTAACCCAAATTGTTTAAGGAATTAATTGGTCAAATGGGAAATCATGATGATTTTTTTCAATATTAAACGGGTAAAATATCTAAGGTTATCTGATTGGTAACTAATCAAATATATACTCTTAAATAAAATATAAAATTTAGGGTTAAGGTCATTTTTTACCATCCAACATTCATATTTCTCTCATTTAACCAGTAAACTATTTTTTTTTACACATTTAGCCATTAAACTTGTTTTTATGTACACATTTAACCACTAAACCATTTTTGTCCATATTTAACCACTGATATCATATACATTTGGCCAGTAAACTATCACATTTTGTACACATTTGACCACTAAACTATCATAAATTGTACACATTTGATCATTAAACAATGATACTTTGTACACATTTAGCCATTACTTTTAATCATTTTTCCAAAATAGAACATTAAACTATAGTTTAATGGCTAAATGTGTACAAAAAATAGTTTAATGGTTAAATGTGACAAATATGAAAGTTAAATGGTGAAGCATTTTTTAAGAACTTAAACGGTTTGATAATTTTAAGAATTTAATCACAAAATAATAATAATAATAAATTAATGTGCTTTTCTAATATCAGCACTAGAATTTATGAATGCGATAAGTCATTTTTATAATTTTATTCAAATTAATATGATAAGTTTACCATCTTCTTAAAAAACTATGATCGATGGCATGAAAATGAAAAGGGATTGTTATATATGTATCCTTCACTTAGGAGACATTTCGTTCACACAAGATTTTCTAAGCGAATAAAATCTGTTGAATTAATGGAAAATTAGAGGGAATGAAAAATGAATGAATGTAACGTATTTAGTTCACAAGAAATCCACCATAAAGAAATGAGAAAAAAGGATGACACATCATTAGCACTCCCAACACACCTGGGACGCACCATTGTAGATGACGCTCTACATGCCAACCTCACTCACCTCTCCACGCACCGATAAAATCTTAACACGATAGCAACGCTCCCACTGCACCTGTCAAGGAATTTTCATTCCTCCGTCTCTCACTCGCCCCCTTCGGCACCACGATTTCTCTGATTGGTGGAATGTTCCACCCAAATTTTTCCTTTTCGGTCGTAATTCACAACGGAATCATAAATATATTTCCTTTTTCATCAAATTCCGACGAACCAAACTGTAGCCCTCAGTATGTCGTCGGTAAATAACCTCGGTAAACTATCGATAATGGTGTCCCTCGCTAATCCGTCGGTATTATTGTCCCTCGCTAATCCGTCGGTAATATTGTCCCTCGCTAATGCGTCAGTAAATTCTGTTGGTGTTTCGTCGGTAAATATACTATAGGTCCCAAAAGGTTTCCCTAGTATGTTGCTCTAAGCTGTATAGGAGGGGGGGGGGGGTGAATACAACTATTTAAAAATTTCAACACACTTTCTCAATGTTTGTATGTAAATTATCAACAAGTGTTAATTACAGACAAGCTTGAACTGCGGAATGGTTCAAACTGAGATGACAGAAACAACAGATAGACTACTAATCTAAGACACACTCAGACCAGTTACAATGAATACACTCACAAAGATGAACTCACTGATTTTACAAGACAGACAGGCAGCTTGAACAAGAACAGCTTGGACACTCTCAACTATTTTATTCTAAGAAGACTTTGCATGCATGAAAACACACTTCTTTGCACATTTTGAATATCTCACTCTCGATTATCTCACATTCCTTAGAAGCTTCCTTTTATACTCTCTCTGAGAATACTGGTGAAACTTCCTCATTGGTTAAGGAGATAGTGGAGAGCCTTTTCAAAAAGACAAAACTGCTTTTCTACATATTCTGACAAAACAACATGTGTCCCTACATTGCAGAATCTTTGTCTTTTCCTTTTTGTCTCTGTTGCAGAATGCTTTACCTTAAAGAGGTGTTATTCTTATTTAATCAATCAAACAATCAAAACAAACAATTAAGAACAAGATTTAACAACTAACCGAATGATTATATTTGCAAAATGAAGATTACAGAATATGTCCGAATGCACTGTAGCCCTAAATCCTTTTCTATCTTTCCGTGCAAGTTTACAATGATGTTAGATCTCATTCAATTACAAAGTAAAATTCTATTTATATCACAAAGCTAACTAAGGTATATTTACAAAATAGACCCTAGACTTATTTATTTCATCAATCTAAATAGGATTCTAACATTCTCCCCCTTTGACGAATTAAACTAAGTCTTCAGTTTACAAGCCCCAGCTTCATCTCAAAACGCCTGATGCTTTTTCGGTTCGACAGTCTCCAATTGATTTTAGAAATGAATTCAACCATGAGTTTTCTGTCATTTACACTCAATGCTCCCTTCTTCGTCTTTCTTTTCTTGTCGGCTGCCAATCTTCCTTTCAATCCATTCATCACCTTTTGAAGCGTTCCATCACATAATTTATTCAGTTCAATGCTTCGCATAGCTCTCAGTTTTCTATCTTTGTCTTTATACATTACCGCAGGATGCTTGACCATAATGACCTGATATTATTTTAAATCTTCTGCAAACTTGATAAACCAATTTGGAGAATTAATATTTATCTTTCTCATTCCTCTTTCGACTCCGATCTGTAGATCTTGCACAGACATACGCACCAGTTTGGTGTGCATTAAGTGAAAAATTGTATTGAGTGCAAATCTACAGTGCTCGTTCCTCTTATAATGGCACAATTCATCAAATAAATCTTCAATATCTACTAAATGCATTCCGAACATGTCAGCTTCAGTGAATGTATAAGTGTTTCCATTAGCTCTTGTCACAGTGAAGGTAGGATAGAAGATCTTAACAAAATGATCTTTTTCAATCTTGACCAAATCAACTATCCTAAATTCACTTCTGACTTTATCCACTGACTGAGCTTTATTATGCAAGAAGCTCGCATAATTCAATAGGTTTGCATATTTGGCTCCAGAACTTTGAATAGCTTCAAAAACGTGCAAGGAGCTTGCTTCTTACAGAAGATTCTATTTTCTAAGTAATATTCAAGATATGGGAGTTTATTCCTTTTTCTGATATACTCGGTTGTTTGTTTTGCAGATAAATCTAACACTTTTACCTTCTTCTTACTGATTTCATCTTTATTGAGAAGAGTTAGCATATCTTTGATTTCTATTTGGACAATCTGCAGAGCTTCAAATCTCAATCTATGTTGTTTTTGTGATTCGCCAGCCAAGATGTATTCATTGAAGAACCTGTCCATCACTTCAACTTAACTCCGTAACCACCTGTGGCATAACATTCTCCACAGGGAATGGTTCTACTATCTCTTCTTTAACATTAACCATAACCTCAGGCTTTTCAACCGTCGGTTTTGGTATATCATCTTTCATTATCTCTTGAACTAGAACCTCTTCTTCTTCAATCCTCTCAGCTCTCACAGAAATATCAGTCAAATCAAACATGTCGTCATCACCAGACAATTCAATCTCCACTTCTTTTTCTACTTCTTCAATCAACAAAGTCTGTCCTTGAACTTCACTATCACTGTCATCATACTCTTCAAAATTATATATTCCTGATTGAACACTTAAATGAACTGAAACATCTTCATGAAGAATTAATTCCAGCCTGCTTTGAGAATCAACAAATTTATCTTTGGAGCTTCCAGCTTCACCCTTCTCTTGACCTTCTATCTCTTTCTCTGGATAGGTTATCATTAAAAGACCAGTACCTTGCTCATCAAGCTTCCTCCTCTTCTCCCCCTCATGAGGAGCATCAGCGGAGTCTTCATCGTGCTCATCATGCTTTCTCTTTGGAGCAGAAGCTTGAGCCTTACATGTCTGTTCTACTACCGATATTCTTTCAGACATATCTCCTAAAGCAGTTATCACCGTACTCTCTAGTCCGATCATACGATCCATCATTTCACCAAATTGTTCAAAAAAAAATCTCTGAGCTCTTCAATAGCTTGATTTGGATCTTTTTGTTTCACCTCTTCTTCAGCCACATTCTTTCCCTTTAACAGTTTATGAATGTTAGTCATCTGATCCATCATTTCGGAGAATTGGCTTGTCATGTGATTGGTAACTCCAGCAACTGCCGCATTTAAGGCTTCATCCAATTTAGTTTCAGTAACAAACGGGGAAAGACTAACTACTGGGTCACTTAGACTTCCAATTGTCACTACAGTCGAACTTGTGAAAAGGATGTCTGTGTGGCCAGTGCTCAAAGTTGGCAACGTTGTGGCTCTAACTAGACTTCCAACCTCTTCAAGTAACGAAGCAACAAATTCTTCCGACACTAACGTTGTTCCGGCATGAACACTAAGTTCAATTGCACTTACTTCAACGTATGAAGTTGACTCAAGTGACCTGATGTGTATATGTTCTATATCATGTGCAAGAAATGAAGTCGTACACCTGGGCAATTGTGTACTATATTGAATATCCATAAAATCCAAAGGATTTAAGGATAGATTTTGTGCTTCATCCCGGTGAGAAATTGAGACAGTTTCCTATTGAGGAAAATGAGTGGCTGGGGGGGGGGGGGTGTGCAGTCGTCAGTGGGATACTGACTGATACAATGTTACCTCCCATTTGGGAGCTAACAACTGATGTGGCTTGATCCCGGCTGTTTGAGCTTGGAATCTCCCTCACACTCTCCCTAGCTATTCCAAGAATATTAATTTCTAGAATCCTCTCATCTATAAATACTTCAACCATTCTAGCACCACCTTCTTGTGCATCATTCCCATCCTCATCATCATCATCATCATTCCCTTCCTCAACTCCTTCAGCAATATTGGATAATGTTCATTCAGAATCGGAGCTGCTCTCACCACCCCTTACTTGCACCTGTACATCCTCACTCTCAGGTTGGCTACCCTGAACATCAGCCCCGTGCTGTTATTCCTGTTCACCTATAGCTCCCTGGTTAAGAAAACCCGGTTCTTGGGTTTCTATAGGAGCGTGATCTAATCTATATAACTTCACATGTTCACTCTCTTGATCCACATACTTTAATAAAGCCTCTGGAAATGGCATCACATTTGCGTTCGGCGCATCCTGTACCCCATGTAGACTCATCATCACATAGTCTGGGCACCGCTGAGCATTTGATCGTTTAGGAATTTGTTCATTAACTCTTAATATGCCCCTTATCAAGATTTGAATGAATCTTTGAAGTGGAACAAACTTCCTTGCTCTATTCGTCGTTTTTGCCAACAACACTTCCTTCAGTCCTCCCAAATGCACTGAGCGTAGTCATAATGCTTGTTAAAAGCAATCCCATGAAAAATCTTAGACAATGTATGCTGCACCTATCTATACCGGTATGCTTGGACGTCATGCATCTGTTTACAATTCCAAACAATGTATACCACTCTCCGTTAAGTCCATTTCTATGAAACTTAGAGCTTTTCGGTAGAGGCTTAGAATATCCTAAGCATATCAAGTCATGGAGGAGCTCTTCATCGGATACAACATCTTCAAAGTCTGCTAGCTCTGGAAAGTTCACGGTATCAATGCGACGCGATAAAATAGATTATGTCTGAGTCTGGACAGTGTAATCTTTATCTTGATTTGATCAATGGTAACCTTGAAGTGATGGTTAGCATCCGCTGGTACAAACTTGATTGTATGCCAAAACTGCTATAGCTACACTTGAGGGATAGAGGGTTTATATTAGAGTAATAAACCTAAAGGATGTCCTTTAAGGATGTCTACTATGATTGGATGGCTGACTTTTATTATCTTTGGATCAAGACGGTGGTTGTTGTCACGAAAGGGTAGGCAATATTTGGGTTTGACTAACTGAGTATCTGGTATGGGTGTTGAAGGTGAGGGTGATTTCAAGATGAATGATAATCAAATGAGTTTGAAGGTTGGAATTGAGCTGGGGAAGCCATTTGAAATCTGTGAAAAATAATAGACATGTTAGAATCAGTAGAGAATCAAATGAAATCCTGCAGATAGAAAAATAAAACATTTTTCTAGAAATTAGAAAAATATGTGTTTTACTGTTTAAAGCATCGGGATTCCAGACAAATAATATTAAAATATTATTGTTAGGATTCCAAAGTCAATCGTTAAGAGACCAATGTTAGAAAAACACAGATTTTAAAAATTTCTTGAAAAATGTGATTTTTTTAAAATTAAAATTCCTCAACACTTGTGAAAATTTTGGAATTTTGTAAACTCGATTGACACTTGAAAATTCTCGGATGACACATGATGAAACTCGAATTGAATAATATATTTCTCGAATAAAGAACAAGACAACTCGAATCAATGAATAGACAACTCGATTGAAACATTAGTCAACTCGAATGAAGTGAGTGACCAACTCGAATAATGTTGAGTTTTTCTCGAAATACACATGAAATCAACTCGAATGACATTGATGTATTCTCGAATGAAGTTGTTTATCGAGACTTGATCGAAAAATTTTCTAAGTCTTAAAGCTGCTCAACTCGAATAACAAGAAGATTTCCTCGAACAACCTATGAGACCAACTCGAATTAAACATGAGTGTACTCGAATCGTACTTGTTATCGAGATTGATTGAAAACTTTTCTAAGTCCTTCAAATTAACCAACTCGAATAACAACTAAAATTTTCTCGAATCAAGAAGTATCCAACTCGAATTAAACTAAAAGTTTCTCGGGTGGACCTTCATGCAACTCGATCAAATCTTAAATTTTCTCGAATGAAGTGATGATCGAGAAAAGTCATTAAAATCATTTCTAAGGCAAAAATGTCACAGATAATTTGTAAAAATTATTTCAAGGACATTTGAGCCTATCCAAAAGTTGTTTCCTATTCGAAAATGGATTTTAAACATTATTTGTTTACTGAACATTGTCCAGAAACAACCATTTCTTTTCGAAAAATCCATTTTTCAGATACAAGAACTCGAAAAACTTTTAACAATGAAAAATCAAAATTAATGTTTGTGTGTTTGGAAATGAGACTTGAAATTTAATATTCAAGTTCATATGATTAATTCGCATATCACCACACAATTAATATCATCTTATAACCACCTAATCAATAAAAACCATAAACACATACTGAACATACACGAACACACACATACAGAGTATTATATATATATGTATAAAACTCAAACACACAATCTGAAACTAAACAAATAATAGGAAAAACATTAGATCCACTTACAATATTAATCACTGATGATGAAAATCCGTATTTGAAATGAGTTTCTTCGTGATTAAGAAAGAGAAGTGTGTGTAGTCGGAGAAGAAAAAGGAACAGTAACCAAGGTTTTGAAAAAGTCTATTTGAATTTCAAAATTCAAATCTATAGGTTAATTTTGAAATTTGAAATTTTAATAGTCCGGCCGACTGCCCAACCTTCTCTTTTTCATTTTTTATCCCATAAAAAAAATTCACACACACAAAAACAAAACAAAAAAAATAAGAGTAAAAAAAAAACAACTAAAAAAAATTTGAACTAAAATTTAACGAACTAAAAAAATTTGAACTAAAAATTTAATGAACTAATAAAATTTGAACTTAAAAAAATTTAATGAACTAAAAAAATTTGAACTAAAAATTTAATGAACTAAAAAAAAATTGCTCCCCCTTGATTTTTGCAGTTTAGCTCCCCTTCAGATGAATATCTCTTTAAATAACAGCTCCCCCTACAAAAAATCAGATAAAAATTTATCAGATTTTAAAAATCAGAAAAAATTTTCTGTCTGCTCCCCCTGCACATGACAATCCGAATCTGTTAATCTCTGAAAAATTAAACTTTAAAAGTACATGAGATTAACAACATATTTAATCAAACTAAAAAATGTAAATTATAAATTATAAATTGTAACTACTGAATATTTAAATCTAACAATTCAACAGACCCAATTTGTATACCAAAAAATTAAATCGTTTTTCATCTAAGGCTTTGGTAAACAAATCAGCTAATTGATATTTAGTTGGTACAAAAGATAATTCTATATTACCATTTTCTACATAATCTTTTATAAAATGATACCGAATGTCAATGTGTTTGGTTTTAGAATGTTGCACCAGATTTGAAGCTATGACTATTGCACTTTGAGAATCACAAAAGATGGGAATCTTCTGCGGTGTAAACCCATAGTCTCTGAGTTGGCTGTTCATCCACAACACTTGTGAACAGCACGACGATACTGCGGCGTATTCAGCTTCGGCTGTTGACAAAGAAACACAATGTTGTTTCTTGGATGACCAGCAGACGGGTTTGTCACCTAGGAATTGTACTGCTCCTGATGTGCTTTTCCTATCCATATTGTCACCTACGTGATCAGCATCAGAGAAGGCAGTTCATGTAAATGAGGATTCCCGGGGATACCACAAACCTAAGTTTGGAGTTCCCTTTAGATATCTTCAAATGCATTTGGCAGCAGACAAATGTGATTCTTTAGGATGTGCCTGATATCTAACACAAACATACGTAGCAAACATAATATCCGGGCTACTGGCAGTTAAATACATTAATGACCCAATTATGCCTCGATAATGAGTTATATCTACAGGTTTCCATGAAATGTCCTCATCGAGTTTTGATTTAGAATCCGGAGCCATGAGAGTTTTCATGGGTGTACTATTTACCATGTTAAATTTCTTTAACATGTCTTGAATATATTTGACTGATTGATGAAAAATGTCATCAGTCAGTTGTTTTACTTGTAAACCAAAGAAAAAATTAATTTCTCCAATCATGCTCATTTCATAATTTTGAGACATTAAGAAAGCAAATTTCTTGCAAAATTCTGGATTTGTAGACCCAAGTATTATATCATCTACATATATTTGAATAACTATAATATCTCGACCCTGACATTTTATATACAGGGTTGTATCCACTGCACCTTTGTTAAATCCAAACTTCAAAAGATAATTTGAAAGTGCATCATACCAAGCACGAGGTGCTTTGTTAGGCACAAAAAGGCCTCAGTCAAACCTGTTCTGCATCTGAGGGGGAGATTCTTAATCAAACCTGTTGATGCACTTGAAAGGTATAATTTAAGGCCTGTTTATGCCTTATTGAAACCTATTAAGTGATTTGCAATATCAGCCAAAGCTGTTCTATGTGTTGCATTCGTTGCAACAAAGACAGTTTGTCCAAGCTGTTCAGTCTGCTGAACAGGCTGGGCAGAAACTGTCTACGCTGCTCTACACTGATGAGCAGCTTGGGCAGTTTACAAGTGTTCTGTTCTTTGTGAACAGGCTAAACACTCTTTGGAATATGTTTCCAAGTCCTCATGTATTGTTTTTGGCTAAAAGATCAGTTTACAAAGTCGAAGACAAAGTGGAAATCAGAACTGCACAGCCTGCCCACGCTGTTCTGTTACATGAAGACAAAAGGATATTTGAAAAAGGGTGACAGACCTTTTTCTTATATCAAAATAGGCCTTACCAAAGGAAGAAAGACGCAAAGTTGACATTCCTTATTTAGTTAAAGCTAATGCAACAGTAGACAAAGTGAAAAGACAAAAGTATTGCCCACATGAAGACAAGTCTGCTTTTCAGAATGTGCAGAAAAGTTTATGTTGTCTTTTCAACAAGACTTTCCCTTTTTCTTTTCGTCCAATGAAGAAGCTTGACTTAGATCCTCTGAGTGAGTATAAAATGAAACTTCCAAGGATTGAAAGGTTAAGCCAAAAAGCTAAGTGCTGAAGCCAAGAGTGAACGTGCATTCAAGTGTGTCTTTCATGCATGCAAGTCTGTTTGGATAAAACAGTGCTTTGTGTGTAAGCTGTTCTTATCCAAGCTATTCCTCTGAGTCTGGTAAACACAGTGAGTGATTCTTAGTGAGTGTATTCATTGTAATTACTTTAAGTCTGTCTTAGACTAGTTAAACATACTGTTGTATCTGTCATCTCAGCTTGAACCTTTCCGCATTCAAGCTCGTTTGTAATTAACATTTGTTGATAATACATACAAACATTGAGAAAATTGTGTGTAGTTTTTAAATAGCTGTATTCACCCCCCTCTCTAGCTTAAGGCTATATACTTGGGATATCTTTTGGGACCTACAACTGGTATCAGAGCAGTTTAGAGTGTGTGTCATTCTAGATCTCTCATTCTCCCAAAGTTTCCATGGACAACAGTGCTGCAAGTTACTCATACTATGACAATGGTTCAATGGGCAAACCTCCAAAGTTCAATCATCAGAACTTCTCTTGTTGGAAGTGCAGAATGATGCTCTACTTAGAGAATCTGGATGTACAACTACCGGAGATTGTAATGGAGGGTCCCTATGTGCCAACCTCTGTTACAACCATAACTCCAGCGGTTGAAGGAGCTGCTCCTGAAATCAGAACCTTTGAGAAAGAAAGCTAAAGCTCAATGGTCTGATGAAGACAAAAGACTGGTGGCTTTGGATGCAAAGGCCAGGAATAACCTGGTTATCTCTCTGCCTGATGATGTGTTCAAACAGGTTGAGAAGATGAAGACTGCAAAGGAGATGTGGGATACTTTGTGTACCGTCTATGATGGACCCACAATCACACTGGACAACAAGATTAACAATCATTTTAGACAGTATGAACTCTTCTTTGCAAAACCAAAGGAGACTCTCACAGAAACCTACACCAGGTTTACTGCTCTTGTCAATGATCTCAAAGCTGTTGGGATCACTAAGGACAGCCTGACTTTGGTTAATAAATTTTTAGACATCTTGCCTGAAGAATGGAATTATTTTTCTACGATTTTAAGAAATTCAGGTACCATCAGAAGTATGGATCTTGTTAACTTGTATGGATCCTTACTAAATGATGAGCAGTCAAGGCAACAGAAGAGAAATGCCTTGGAAATGTCTAAGAGAGGTGCAGCCTTTGTGGCCAGTGTGAGACATCCTGGAAATCAGGTGGTTGATGTGTTCACTCAACCTGATCAACAGGCTGATGATAAGGAGGAAATGTCAGATGAGGAAGACAATCCAGGGCTTGCGGAACTAGATGATGAGCAAATGATAGCCGTGCTTGTCAAAAGGTTCAACAAGAAAAGGTTTGGAAGAAACATGCTGCAGGGAAGTTCAAATGCTGTCAAAAAGAAGGCATTTGACAAGACCAAAGCTGAGTGCTTCAAATGTGGTAAAACTGGCCATATAGCTGCTGACTGTGTGTCAAAAGCTGTTGGTCAGTCATCCAAACCACACAAGACAAACAGTGATGATGGCTATAGGGCTAAGTACCTTATGGCCATGGCTAAGCTGAGGAAGTTGGAAAACTCAGTGGTTTCCAACTGACAAAAGGGACTCATGGCAGAGACTTGTGACTGGGAGGAGTCTGATTCATATTCAGATGATGAAGACAATCAATGTCTGATGGCCAACACTGATGTCCCATCAACAAGCAACTTCAAATAGGATCTGGCTGAAGCTGAAGCCTTCAGCAGCTTGGAGAACTGGAACCCTACAATGATGTATAAGGTACAAAATTTTATGGATTACAGTTCTGAAGAAAAAGTTAAAATGTTTGAATATATGCTTGTTGATCTGAAAGCTGCTGTTGAGAAGCATACTGTTTTATCATCTGAAATCTCTAAGCTTAAAGCTGATCTTGAAACAAAATCCAGTAAACTGGACAGTTTCCATAAGTTGGAAACTGAGCTTGATGAATTAAAACACATCAACTCTATTTTACTGGAAGAAAAGAGAGAAACAGATATAAAACATGCTAAGCTTCAAAAGATAGTTGACTCTTGGTGCCAATCTGCACAAAAAGTCAGCCATTGCATAAGTCAGCAGATCCCTGCACAAATCCAAGCCTATCTTGGAGGGGATCTTGACACAGCAGCTTCCATTGTTGAGGTTAATAATCTGAAAAAAGACTTGTCCACTCTTGGTGAGCTTCCAAACACTTTTATTCAAAAAGTGAATGGTAAATTAATCTCAACAAATAGGTTTGTCAGGCCTCAAAACACTGACAACTGGGGTGAACCTAGCTCAAAAGCTGCTGATGGAATGAGTTCTCCATCAAATTAGGTTGCTAAGTGCTCTGCTGATTCACACAAGCAAAAGAAAGGAAAACATGTCGAAACTGCAGCTGTGGACACCAAGCCTGCTGACAAAACAGACTCTGGATCTAAAGCTGATGGTAAAAGGCATACTAATCCTTTTAATGCTGAACATTTTGAAAATAAGTTTTCAAAAGGTAAGCAGTCTGTCTTTAACAAGGGTAAGTCTCATGTTGAAGGCAAACCTGCTGTGATTTCAAATAAGTTTTCTAATCATAGTGGTAAACTGGTTTTAAATGAGAATAAGTTTTTCAAAACCAGAAATAATGATTATGTTGATAGGCAGCATCAATCACATCTCAGGAAGGGCAAAGGCAAAGCCATTGCTCAGCCTGAGAGAGTTGGGAATAAGTTTCCTAAACCTGTGGAAGTTCAAAAGCCAATTAAGCTTCCCATCTTTGACATCTGCACTCCTAAAAAGAGAAAAGAAGAGACAGGCAAAGCTGTGGCTATTGAACTTTCCACTCAAGTTGTTGATTCATCAAATAGTAATGAGTTTGCTAAACCTGCTGATAGAATCAACATAAATAACTTAGAATGTGTTTCTGAAAGGTCTTCTTCCAAAAATGCTAAAAGGAGAAAATGCTATAAATGTGGAATGAAGACACATCTGGCCAAAGACTGTCCTGAAGCTAAGGACACGAGGCCTGCTGACTATGGTAGTTCTCACACTGCTAACAAAAACAGTGTTGGAAACATCTTAGTCGATGAGAATGGTATTCAAACTGATACCATTCAAATAGGGAATATTAGTGTTGATATCACAAGTCCATCAACAAATGTTGATGAAGTAGGAGAACTCATCTCTGTGATGAGTTCCCCTAAAAATGACTAATATTCTTTTTGTCACTCTGCAGGAAAAACAACCATCCCAGGTTTGGTACTTGGACAATGGCTGCTCAGGGCACATGACAGGTTGTAAGGACCTGCTGAGTGATCTCAGGCCTGAAAAATGGCCAAAAGTCACCTTTGGTGATAATGTACAGGGATCCACTGAGGGATATGGAACTCTTAAAGCTGGTGCTGCAGTGTTCAAAAGAGTAGCCTATGTGGTTGGGCTGAAACATAATCTTGTTAGCATATGTCAACTGTGTGATGCTGGCTACAAGGTTAACTTTGATGAGCATCTGGGTTACATATTGGATCCCCAAGGCAAAGTTGTGCCGTGTGCTCAACGTAAGAAAGGTGTATATGTTGTGGACATGCAATCTGCTGATCCCACAACTGAAACCTGTTTTCTCACAAGAACAAATGCAGACCTAAACTGGTTGTGGCACAAAAGGCTGTCACACCTGAACTTCAAGAACATCAACAAACTCTGTAAGAAAGAGTTAGTGACAGGTTTGCCTTCTATGACCTTTATTAAGGATAGACTCTGCACAGCTTGTGAGAAAGGCAAGCAGAGGAAATCATCTTTTAAATCCAAGCATAATTTTTCTATTGATACCCCTCTTTTCTTAATCCATATGGACTTGTTTGGACCTGTCAATGTCCCAAGTCTAGGAGGAAGAAAATACACTCTAGTAATGGTTGATGAGTTCTCCAGGTACACATGGGTTATCTTCCTAAAGAGCAAAGGAGAGGCTGCTAGAGAAATTATTGGATTTGTGAAAAAGATGGAAATGCTGAACTCTGCCCAAGTTAAGCAGCTCAGAAGTGATCATGTACTGAATTCAGAAACAGTACTCTTGAAGACTTCTGTTAAGAGAAAGGAATCACTCAAAACTTTTCAGCTGTAAGAACTCCACAACAAAATGGAGTTGCTGAAAGGAGAAACCGAACTCTCATTGAAGCTTCTAGAACCATGCTGTGTGCATCTGGTTTACCTTCATCATTCTGGGCTGAAGCTGTTAACACTGCCTGCTTCACCCAAAACAGATCCTTAGTGGTGAAAAGGTTCAACAAGACTCCCTATGAGCTGCTCAAAGGGAGGAAACCAAATGTCAGTTACTTCCATGTATTTGGGTGTCCCTGCTTCATTCTGAATCAAAGGGACCAGCTGGCAAAGTTTGAACCAAAAGCTGATGAAGGTGTGTTTGTTGGTTACTCTGCTATCTCCAAAGCCTACAGAGTGTACAACAACAAAACAAAGGTGATAGATGATTCTATCAATGTCACCTTTGAAGAGTCCAAGAATGCTCCACCAAAGCTGTTCCTGAATCAGTTTCTGGAGAACTAAACTTTGATGATCTCATGCATTCAAACAGTGAAGAGGACTCAAAAGCTTCCACTACATCCAGTATGGAACCTGTTAATCATGATGGACATGATGATGATTATGTCAATACACCCTGTGTGAATAAGTGTACTGACTTAATTACAACTGCATGTCCTGAACCTATCAATGCTGATTTTCCTGGTTCCTCTACTGATATGTTTAACAGTGGTCAGTCATGTTCAATAAGTGAACAGGCTCAAGACAACAGTGTGTCTGAAAATCTTGAGAGCTGTTCAACAGGACCTGGTGAAAATGCTGATAACTCAGGAGAATCCTCATTGAAGAATGATCCTAAGTGGATCAGATGTCACCCTAATGATCAAATAATTGGTGATATCAACAAAGGGGTACAAACAAGGTGGGACAGCTTAGGGAACTTTTGTATGTTCTCTAGTTTTGTTTCACTAATGGAGCCAAAGAAGGTGGATGAAGCACTAAAAGATGCCAATTGGATCACTGCCATGCAAGAAGAACTCAATCAGTTTGAGAGAAACAAGGTATTGAAGCTGGTTCCTGCTCCTAAAGGTAAAACTATAATTGGCACTAAATGAGTTTTCAGGAATAAGATGGATGAGCAAGGTCATGTCATTAGAAATAAGGCAAGACTGGTTGCTCAAGGTTATAGACAGGAGGAAGGAATTGACTATGATGAGACATTTGCTCCTGTGGCCAGGCTAGAAGCAATTCGTTTGTATCTAGCCTACGCTGCTCATAAGAGCATTAAGGTATTTCAAATGGATGTGAAGAGTGCATTTTTAAATGGGAAGCTGCAGGAAGAAGTATGTGTCAAGCAGCCTCCAGGTTTTGAAAATGAACAACATCCAGGTTTTGTCTATAAGTTGGACAAAGCTCTCTATGGTCTCAAACAAGCCCCTAGAGGCTGGTATGACACTCTTACTGAGTTCGTTATGAGCAATGGGTATTCCAGAGGTAAAGTGGATACCACACTGTTCATAAAGAAGGTGAAGTCTGATATTATGCTTGTTCAAATTTATGTGGATGACATAATATTTGGTTCTACCAATGAGCAGTTATGCAAGGATTTTTCATTACTCATGAAATCCAAATATGAAATGAGTATGATGGGAGAACTTACTTTCTTTTTAGGATTACAGGTTAAACAAACCTTAACTGGAATTTTTATAAATCAAAGAAAGTATACTTTAGATCTCTTGAAAAAATTTAAATTTGATGAAAGTTCTCGTATTAAAACCCCAATGGCAACCAATGTAAAATTGGATGCTGATGCCAGTGGCAAAGCTGTTTCAGTAACAGCTTACAGAGGTGTGACACCCTTGCCACAACAACCACCATTTACATAACACCCAGGATTAATCGTCACACACAATTACAATAATGATCTGATAACCTATCTTAGTTCAGATCATTACTTAAACCACTACATATCATTACCTAATGTTTGAGATCAAGACCTCACGGACACTTGAATCTCAAACTACTGCTCTGATACCATCTCGTTCATATAAATCTGAGCCAACCTTTCTAATGAATAACTTTCTCTTATCGGAATAAAATGCGCGGACTTAGTCAACCTGTCAACTATCACCCAAACAGCATCATGTTGTCTCCTAGTCTTTGGCAGTTTTGTAACGAAATCCATAGTAATGTGTTCCCACTTCCATTCCGGATTGGGAAGTGGTTGCAGACTGCCGTATGGTTGCTGATGTTCGGCTTTCACCAGCCGACAAGTCCTGCGTCTCTCCACGTATTGGCCTATATCTTTCTTCAATCCGGGCCACCAGAAGTCTGCTTTCAGCTCGTTGTACATCTTTGTGCTTCCGGGATGTACAGAAAATTTTGATTGATGAGCTTCTTCTATTATCACATTTCTCATTCCACCCAACTTCGGCACCCAAATCCTCCCGTATACTCCTTTCAATCCCGATTCACTAGTTTCCATATCTTTGAGTTGTATCCTAATATCCTCTGCACCAACATTCTCATCTTTCAAGGCTTCCTCCTGAGCGGCCTTAACATCATTTATAATGGTAGACGTTAACATAGTAGACGTCATCATGTAGCAGCAATCCTTAGCATAAGCTTTCCGGCTCAAGGCATCGGCTACTACATTAGCCTTTCCGGGGTGATGAAGGATTTCACAATCGTAATCCTTTATAAGTTCCATCGAACGTCTCTGCCTCATATTGAGCTCCTTCTGACTAAAGATGTACTTTAAACTTTTATGGTCCGTGTAAAGCTGACACTTAGTACCATATAGATAGTGCCTCCATAACTTCAATGCAAATGTAACTGCTGTCAATTCCAGATCATGAGTTGAATAATTCTTCTCATGCTGCTTCAACTGTCTTGAAGCATATGCTATGACCTTTCCATGCTGCATCAGTACAGCGCCTAACCCCAGTCTCGAGGCATCTGTATACACCACAAAATCGTCATTGCCTTCAGGTAAGGCAAGTATCGGCGCCTCACTTAACGCCTTCTTCAGAACCTCAAAGGCCTCCTGCTGCACAGTTTCCCATACAAACAGTGCATTCTTCTTTGTTAATGCAGTTAAAGGAACTGCAATCTTAGAAAAGTCCTTTATGAACCTCCGATAATATCCTGCCAACCCCAGAAAACTTCTAACTTCAGTAGCTGAACACGGCGGTTCCCAGTTCTTTATCGCTTCTACCTTAGCTGGATCTACCGAAATCCCAGCTCCAGAAATCACATGTCCTAAAAACTGTATCTGTTGTAGCCAAAACTCACACTTTGAGAATTTGGCATACAACCTTTCCTTTCTTAACAATTCCAATAACTCCTTTAAGTGATCAGCGTGTTCGGCTTCAGACTTAGAGTATACTAAGATATCGTCAATGAACACTATTACCGATTTGTCTAACATCGGTCTACAAACTCTGTTCATTAAATCCATAAAGACAGCCGGGGCATTGGTTAACCCGAAAGGCATAACCGAGAACTCATAATGCCCATAACGTGTCCTAAATGCTGTCTTAGGCACATCCTCTTCTCGTACTTTCAACTGATGGTACCCCGACCTCAAATCAATCTTGGAGAACACACTCGCCCCATGTAATTGATCGAATAAATCATCTATCCTCGGCAGTGGATACTTGTTCTTAATCGTCAACTTATTCAGCTCCCGGTAATCTATGCACATCCTCATCGTGCCGTCCTTCTTTTTAACAAACAATACCGGAGCTCCCCACGGCGATGAACTCGGCCGAATGAAGCCCTTGTCCAACAACTCTTGAAGCTGTGTCATCATTTCTTTCATCTCGGTTGGGGCAAGACGATAAGGAGAACGAGCTACCGGTGCAGCTCCAGGGATCAAGTCAATCTTAAACTCCACTTGTCTCTCAGGCGGCACGCCAGACAAGTCTTCCGGAAACACATCCGGGAATTGTGAAACAACCGGCACATAGGCCAAAGTTCTCTTCTCAGCCTTAGCATCAATCGCATATGCTAAGTATGCATCACATCCCTTTGCAACAAGCTTTCGAGCTTTTGCAATAGTCAACAAACATAAATCCCTGCTTCTCCTATCCCCGTAAATACAAATCTCACGCCCCTCCGGAGTAGTTATCTTTATCATTCGGTTCCTACACACTATATGGGATTCATTCTCGATCAACCAGTCCATCCCGACTATCACGTCAAACTCACTGAACTCAATAGGGATCAGGTCCAAATTGAAGCCTACATCTTCAATTACTAACGTGCAATTACGGTATACGTGATCTACCTTGACTAGAGTGTTGCTAGCAGTTTCTATGTCAAGTACAGCAGATAATCTAGACAGTGGCATGGCAAGTCTTTGTGCAAACATAGTAGATACAAATGAACGATTTGCACCAGAATCAAATAAAACTCTTGCAGGCAAAGAGTTAACTATGAACGTACCCGTAACCACCTCTGGGTTTTCCCTTGCCTCCTCTGCAGTAATTTGAAAAGCACGAGCCGGTGCCCTTTGTGACTGACCCCGACGGTTAACTGAACCACCACTTGAACCTCTAGAAGATCGTGTTGTTGATGGAGCAGCAGCTGCTGGAGCATTCTTCCTACAGTTCCTACTATAGTGTCCCCACACTTATAGCAAGCATCTCCCTTCCTTGGGCAATCGTTCTGAAAATGACCCAATTCCCCACAGCAAAAGCAAGCGCGCCCGTTAGTGCATTTGCCAAAGTGTTCAAATGACACTTATTGCAGTATTGCGGCTCGGTGTTGATGGAATAAGCACGAGCACGACCACGATCAGATGAAACAGACTGTCGGCGATATGATTGTTGAGACGAGTACTGTGAAGACCGGGAAGAACCAGAATATCCTCCCTCACGCTGGCGCTTCGGCGGTGACGGTTGTGTTGGGTTGGCTGAAGCAGCAGCAGCAGACCCCATCACATATCCTGACATACTCAGGATCTGATCTACATTTCTAGCAGCTTCCAGCAGACTAGCAAACGTGGGGTAAAGTACGTTGCTCATCACTCTTCGGATTTCCAAATCAAGACCAACCTCAAATCGGGTCACTTTTCTTTCTTCTGTATCAACCTGATGAGGCGCAAATAAACTTAGCCTCATGAACTCTACCGCGTATTGGGACACAGACTTAGTCCCCTGAATTAGTGTCATGAACTTAGTTTATAGTCTTCGGCGTTCATCGGCCGGGCAGTATTGCTGAGTGAAAATTTCAGTAAACTCAGCCCATGTCATTCTAGAAACCTTCTCCATTGTTAAGGCATTCACCATTGAATTCCACCACATTACCGCGTCTTTGGTGAACATAGCAGTAGCGAACCGGACCATGTCCTTCTCAGCACAATCACTGATTCGGAATGTCCGTTCTGTGGCTGTTATCCATTCCAGAGCAGCAACAACATCACCCAGTCCATTAAACTTGACTGCTCCATTTCCCTTAAAATCCTTAAACTGACAACTTCTGGGCTTATTAGATGACCCAGTATTGTCATCTTGTTTGTCATTGTTGCCCCCTTCCTTTTCCTTGTTCTTTCTCTTATCCTCCCTTCTCTTAGCTTCGGCCTCATCTCGAGCCCGAAACTGGTCTTGAATCATTTTGTTCTGCTCAGCCATCATGGCTAGCATCATTTCCCTCGTCTCTTCTGGTGTCATTCCTCCTCCAGACATGTTCTGAAATATGAAACATATAACTTATTTAGTAACATGCCATTTATTTGAAGACACCACCTAATTGTCCCGTATGATAGTCAATCTCTTATGAATACCGGAATTGTGAAACAACCGGCACATCGGCCAAAGTTCTCTTCTCAGCCTTAGCATCAATCGCATATGCTAAGTATGCATCACATCCCTTTGCAACAAGCTTTCGAGCTTTTGCAATAGTCAACAAACATAAATCCCCGCTTCTCCTATCCCCGTAAATACAAATCTCACGCCCCTCCGGAGTAGTTATCTTTATCATTCGGTTCCTACACACTATATGGGCTTCATTCTCGATCAACCAGTCCATCCCGACTATCACGTCAAACTCACTGAACTTAATAGGGATCAGGTCCAAATTGAAGGCTACATCTTCAATTACTAATGTGCAATTACGGTATACGTGATCTACCTTGACTAGAGTGTTGCTAGCAATGTTATATTATATTATGGATGTTGTAATAATTGTATTGGGTATGTAGACTTAGATTTGGTACCTTATAGCACCGTAGGGTGTTTAACACTGTTGCACTACTTTATTTATGTATTTTAATGTTTCCGCACTTAAACTAGATTATCAGATCATTATTGTAATTGTGTGTGACGATTAATCCTGGGTATTATGTAAATGGTGGTTGTTGTGGCAAGGGTGTCACACGAGATGGTATCAAAGCAGTAGTTTGAGATTCAAGTATCCGTGAGGTCTTGATCTCAAACATTAGGTAATGATATGTAGTGGTTTAAGTAATGATCTGAACTAAGATAGGTTATGATCTAGTAATTATAAGAGATTGACTATCATACGGGACAAATGAGTGGTGTCTTTAAATTAATGACATGTTACTAAATAAATTATATGTTTATATTACAGAACATGTCTGGAGGAGGAATGACACCTGAAGAAGCCAGAGAGATGATGCTAGCCATGATGGCTGAGCAGAACAAAATGATTCAGGATCAGTTTCGGGCTCGAGATGAGGCCGACGCTAAGAGAAGAGAAGATAAGAGGAAAAACAAGGAGAAGGAAGGGGGTAACAATGAGGAACAAGATGACAATACTGGGTCATCTAACAAACCCATGGGTTGTCGTTTTAAGGACTTTAAGGGAAACGGGGCCGTGGAATTTAATGGATTGGGTGATGCCGTTGCTGCACTAGAATGGATAACGGCAACCGAACGGACATTCTGAATCAGTGACTGTGCTGAGAAGGACATGGTTCGGTATGCTACCGCTATGTTCACCAATGATGCGATCATGTGGTGGAACGCTATGGTGAATGCATTGACACAGGAGAAGGTTTCTCTGATGAATTGGGCTGAGTTTACGGACTTATTCACTCAGCAATACTGTCCAGTTGATGAGCGTCGGAGACTGGAGGCGAAGTTTATGGCACTGATGCAGGGGACTAAGACTGTGTCCCAATATGTTGTGGAATTCACGAGGCTGAGTCTGTTTGCGCCTCATCAAGTTGATACTGAAGAAAGGAAGGTGACCAGGTTCGAGGCTGGTCTTGACATTGAGATTAGGAGGGTCATGAGCAACGTTCGCTACCCTACATTTGCTGGTTTACTTGAGGCTGCCAGAAATGTAGAACAGATTCTAATTCTGTCGGGATACTCGATTGGGTCCGCTGCTGCTTCCACCAACCCAACACAACCGTCACCGCCGAAGCGCCAGCGTGAGGGAGGATATTCTGGTTCTTCCCGGTCTTCACAGTACTCGTCTCAACAATCATATCGCCGACAGTCTGGTTCATCTGATCGTGGTCGTGCTCGTGCTTATTCCATCAACACCGAGCCAAAATACTGCAATAAGTGTCATTTGGAACTCTTTGGCAAATGCACTAACGGGCGCGCTTGCTTTTGCTGTGGGGAATTGGGTCATTTTCAGAACGATTGCCCAAGGAAGGGAGATGCTTGCTATAAGTGTGGGGACACTATAGTAGGAACTGTAGGAAGAATGCTCCAGCAGCTGCTGCTCCATCAACAACACGATCTTCTGGAGGTTCAAGTGGTGCTTCAGTTAACCGTCGGGGTCAGTCACAAAGGGCACCAGCTCGTGCTTTTCAAATTACTGCAGAGGAGGCAAGGGAAAACCCAGAGGTGGTTACGGGTACGTTCATAGTTAACTCTTTGCCTGCAAGAGTTTTATTTGATTCTGGTGCAAATCGTTCATTTGTATCTACTATGTTTGCACAAAGACTTGCCATGCCACTGTCTAGATTATCTGCTGTACTTGACATAGAAACTGCTAGCAATGTTATATTATATTATGGATGTTGTAATAATTGTATTGGGTATGTAGACTTAGATTTGGTACCTTATAGCACCGTAGGGTGTTTAACACTGTTGCACTACTTTATTTATGTATTTAAATGTTCCGCACTTAAACTAGGTTATCAGATCATTATTGTAATTGTGTGTGACTATTAATCCTGGGTATTATGTAAATGGTGGTTGTTGTGGCAAGGGTGTCATGTGACACCCTTGCCACAACAACCACCATTTACATAACACCGAGGATTTAATCATCAAACACAATTACAATAATGATCTGATAACCTAGTTTAAGTGCGGAAGCATTAAAAACACATAATAAAAGAAGTGCAACAGTGTCAAACACCCTACGGTGCTACAAGGTACCAAATCTAAGTCTACATGCCCAATACAATTATTACAACCCAATCATTTATTTCAAAGTTGATCTGTTTGTGCCTCCTATCATAGTAGCTTTTCTGACAATCCTGGGCCGCTTTCATGTTCTGCCTAATCAACTGTATCTTCTCGTTTGTTTCTTGAAGCAAAGCCGGCCCAGCAATCGGTGTTTCACCGGTTTCTCTCCAACATGTAGGAGTCCTACATCTCCTTCCATACAAAGCCTCAAACGGCGCTTTCTTGATCGTCGCGTGATAGCTATTATTGTACGAAAACTCTATCAGTGGCAAATGATCGTCCCAGTTGCCACCGAGATCTAGTACACACGCTCTCATCATATCCTCCAAGGTGAGGATTGTCCGTTCACTTTGGCCATCGGTTTGCGGACGATAGGCCGTACTCATAGCGATCCTTGTTCCCAATCCTTCTTGCAGTGTTGACCAGAAGTTTGAAGTAAATCGGCTATCTCGATCCGATACTATGGAATAATTCATCCATCTCGTGTGACACCCTTGCCACAACAACCACCATTTACATAACACCCAGGATTAATCGTCACACACAATGACAATAATGATCTGATAACCTATCTTAGTTCAGATCATTACTTAAACCACTACATATCATTACCTAATGTTTGAGATCAAGACCTCACGGACACTTGAATCTCAAACTACTGCTCTGATACCATCTCGTGTTCATACATTGTCCTTTGTATAACTCTTTGTCAATTTTATGTGTTGTTTATAAGTTTCATTCAAAATACTCGAGTTTAGAGAGTAGATTTCTCAATTTTAGGCATTAAACTCGAATTTAATGGTTAAATTCGAGCCCACCTTCGAATCTGATGACTAAACTCGAATCCCATAGGTAAACTCGAACCTATATTCAAGTTTGGGGTAGATTCGAACCCCCCCCTTCGAATCTGAGTATAGACTCGAAAATACACTCGAATCTAGTACCAAAATCGAGTTTGTTCTTGCATTTCGACTGTGTTCTTGGTATTTTCGAGTTTGTTCATCTTACAACTTTAAAACATACATTTCTAAGCCTAAAATCACCAATATATCATGTATTAAGCCTAGTTTTGATTCTGTTATGCATATACTATCATATTCTCGCAAGATTTCAAGCAAAACTAGCTCCAATTCACATAAAATAAGAGATTCGAATTCTAAGTTCTTCAAAACCGAAATACACAACTTAAAAGGGTCGATTCTTACCTCAATTCGTACGATATCAGGAATCCAACTGCAGATTGTTGTAGTACTCCTCGAGATCTTTCCGTTGACGTATAAATCTCGATAATCGGCCGGTCGGTTTGTGAGATATCTGAGAGAGAAGTAGAGAGAATCTAGAGAGAGAGAGTGTCTATGGAAAAATGAGAGTCTTTATCCTTTTATTCCCATTTTCATCATTTTGCACATTTCACCCCTCATCTTAACCGGTTCCAAAAAATACTGATATATTCTTAAATTTATCATTAATAGCTTTTATAATTCATAATATTCCTTAATAAAAATTCCGAGTTCAAATTTTCTTAAAATAACAACAAACTTTCTAAATATCCCAAATACATAATAATTGTTCATAATTCAACTTAATTGTAAATTTTCCACTTAATTAGCCCAATTACAATAAAATAAATCCGAGGATGTTACAAGAGGCATGATTGGGAGCTTGCTGCATTTAACTGCTAGTAGACCTGATATTATGTTTGCTACCTGTTTGTGTGCTAGGTTCCAAGCTGATCCAAAGGAGTCTCATCTAGCTACTGTTAAAAGAATCTTCAGATACCTGAAGGGCACATCAGGTTTGGGTCTTTGGTATCCCAAGGACTCAAGCCTTGAACTAACAGGTTATTCAGATTTTGATTTTGCAGGCTGCAGTCTAGATAGGAAAAGCACAACAGGTGGATGTCAACTCCTTGGTGGTAAGTTGATAAGTTGGTGTAGCAAGAAGCAGAACTCAGTGTCTACTTCTACTGCTGAAGCTGAGTACATTGCTGCTGGAAGCTGCTGTGGACAGATTCTGTGGATGCAGCATCAGCTTGAAGACTATGGACGTGTGTATAGGAAAATTCCTATTCTGTGTGATAACACAAGTGCCATAGTCATTTCCAACAATCCAGTATTTCATTCAAGAACAAAGCATATTGAGGTCAGACATCACTTCATCAGGGATCACATTCAGAAAGGGAATGTGGAGGTAAGCTTTATTTCTAATGAACTGCTTGCAGACATTTTCACCAAACCTCTTGATGAAACCAGGTTTAATTACCTTCTCAGTAAGCTGGGCATGTTAAACAAGAGTGACTAACTGTCCTCAAAGGTCTAAGACATTGTATGTCTCACACTGCTCAAGTTTTCTCAGAACAGCTTAGGCAGAACAGGCTATATATGTTCTATACTTAGCCATTTTTCTGAAAAAACCTGAACAGCTTGAGCATACAACAGGCTGAACAATAACAGTTTATACGTCCAGCCTGCTCTGATGGTCCATTCTCCACTCTGCTCACTCCTTCACACTGTTCTACAAGACACTGTCTTGTAACCTGTTCAGCTATTGAACACAACCTGATCATAAATTAGAACACAGGTTGAAAGCACAGTGTGAAGAGTGAACATCTTAAAGAATGAACAGCCTGTGATGACCCTACTCATCACAGGTTTGACCAACAGCTTAGAGCAATAGTTTTAACTACCTTTCTTCACAATTAAGTTACTTAATTTCTGTTTTTATTTAACTTAATTACTGCGGATAATGTGGGTTACGTGTGTTAGTGATTAAAAAGGGCTCAAGTGGTCTGACAAACGGTCTGACATGGACAACCGTTTCGTTTTCCGTTAACGACTTTTTCAAATCAACCGCCCAAATGTTTCTCTCTCATACCCACTCACATTCAAATCCTATAAATACCCCCTACTGTTTCATCTTCGTCTTCCTCACTACTACCATACACCTCCTAAGAACCCTAAAAATCGACTAAGTGTCTTGTGCTTCTGCCACTCTCACCACTTCCCAAATGGCTCACTGAAACAACCCCATTCTACCAGTATTTGTTGGTGATGATGTACAGAAACACTCATCAGTCACCACAATGCTAACATTGAAACCCACTAACTACATCGCCAACCTCACAATCCCCAAAAACTATGTGGGAAGAGGCTATGATTAAATGGTGGAGTTTTTGAGAGTTCATCCGTTGAACTACGCCATGACTGCAACTCCTGGTGTCCTGTACCAGGAGCTGGTGTATGAGTTTTGGTATACTTGTGCCTACAACCCAGACACCAAAGTCATAAAGGGCGCCATACTCAATGATACTCAGACCATTGAGATCAATACTAGTCTGCTCAGGGAAGTTCTTCGACTCCCTGTGGTTGAACACTATGATCAGCCACAGCCTGAAGATGAACAGATGAAGAATCTGCTGTACTTCTGTGGTGTAGCAGAACCAAAAGTTGGAGCAACGCTGTTCAGAAAGGATCTGTCTCCTACTTACAGCTTCTTGTTTGCCTCTGTGGTAATGTGCTTTAGCAGCAAAGTTGGTTCCTTTGACCAACTGAGCCGTGATGAGGTTCCTGTAGTTCTGCAGTTTGTGGATGGAACTACAATCGACATGGCAAAATGGATTTTTCTGAATTTGAGGGGCCTGGTGCAGCAGGAGACACGTCCAGCTGCTGTTCGATACCCCAGGTTTCTGAGCCTCATCTTCAAGCACATTTGTGGTGAGCATCTGTACAACTCTCAGCCTTTACTTAAGACTGCTGCATTCCTTGTAATAGGGAATAGAGTTTTCTATACACCTGTTCTCCTAGAGCCTCCTCTATCAACACCAATGAGGAGGTTGTTAGGATTGGTGGAAGGACCCTCTGATGTGAGGGTGGATCCTGAAACTGCTCCCAAGAGAAAATCCAAAGGCAGGTCCAAGATGGTTAAAAGGACCCTGGCAACCACAGAAGCTGGGCCTGTCCACAAGAAGGCCAAAATAGCTCAGTCTGAGTCTGCTTCCTTAGCCTCTGTGGCTGAGGGGGAGCAGGCTCCTCACCCTGGCTCATCTGTTGAACCTGAAGCCTTTGTGGCTGGTGCCTCTGTGGCACCTGAGACCATGAAACAGGCCAACCCCACTGTTCCTGACCCAGTCTCACACCCTGTCCAAACAGAACCCATCACCTCTCCACAATCACCCACTTCATCCATCAAATACCATCGCAAATCACTCGCCAAAAAGAAGACAGCCCAGACAACTAGCCCCTCTGTTCCCTCTCAACAGGGTTCAGTTGAAAAAGAAGCAACCCCTGCTGGTTCTCTACACCCTGAGTCTGCACGAGTTGTCCATCCTGCTGGTTTAGACCATCCAGCAGATCAGCCTCAATCTTCTGTTCCCTATGATACAGCTGTTCAACACCAAACTGCTGCTGATGGACCAACAACACAAGCTGATGAACCTCAGGGAACATACCATCCCTTTGGTGAGGCTGCCCCTTCTGTGCAAATTCCATCAGCAGAATTTACCACTGCTGATGTTGAAATGCATATCCCATCTCCCCATGATGAGGTGCTTTTACGCCAAGGCACTGCAGAGGGAACAACCACTGGCCTTAATGAAGGTGTTGCAACACAAGCAGCATCTGAAAGGCCCCCCAACATCAACCCCTTCTCCAGATGATGTAGCTACAGCCACTGCTGAGGGACCCTTTGACCCCTCCAAGCTGGGCCACATTACTTTTGCCCAGGGTATGGAACTTCTCTCTACTGTTCCTCTTCCCTTTCCATCACATCCTCAAACACCAGCCTCTTCATCTTCATCTCCATCAACCCAATCTAAACAGTCCACCCATACACCTCCATCTCCTAAAGACCTGCCTTTGAAGGATCAGCTTTCCCTGCTGACCAACAAAGTTGGTTCTCTAGAAACCTCTATGTCTTCTCTCCCCTCTCCTATTTCAGACTCTGTGTCTGAACAGCTTAAGGGATTCTTTGATCTGTTCAAGGATTCCTTCCCTGCCACTCCACAATCTGACAACTCTCCACAGCTGCTTGCACTCACTGCACAGCTGCAAAATGTCTCCACCTCCCTATCCTCAATTCTTTCACTACAACAGAGCTCTGTGTCCTCAATGACAGCTATTTCTCAACAACTGTCATCTCTCCTAACTTCTTGCAACTCTACTCTTCCTGCCACTCTGGCCAGCTGGAACACACTCATTGGCTCCCTATCCAATTCTGTGTCATCAAACCTTGCTGATGTGCAAGATTCCTTGAACTACATCTTGCACAGCTTCAAAGTTTGCTGTTCACAGCTTCTGATAGGGAAAACATTGTCAAGCTGACCTCCCTTGCTGATACCCAATCCTCTTCTCTTCAAACCTGTCCTTCCCAGCTTGGAGAGATAGGTGAAGGACAACCTGGCTTTCTTAGTGCATAGCCTTGTTGGCTCCAAGCCTGCCGCCAAAACTGCTGGCAAGCCTGCTGACTTTGTGTCTTCAGGCAGACCAGGTGTTGAAGGTGCTGGTACATCTCCTTCAAAGGGGCAGAAGTCATCTGCCTCGAAGACTAAGTCTAAGGGGGAGAAAACTTCTTCTCCTAAGGAGAAATCAGTGCCTGCAATACCCACTGGTCAACCAGCAGGAGCATCTGCAACAGGTACAATGGAAGGTGCTTCCCAAGCTGCTCAGCCTACTCAGGCTGAATCTCCAAACCCTGCTCAGTCTAAGGGGGAGGAATTCATTACTGAGGGCAGGCCAAGCAGCAGAAGGAGACATCTGATTCTAGAAGAAGAAGAGGAGGAGGAGGAGGAGGAGGAAAGTCCTGAAGCTGCTGTCACTACAGCAGCTAAAGGAAAAGAAAAAGCAGCAGTTGATTCCCAACAGCAGAAAGCAGCAGAGATTAAATTTCACAAAGCCAGGGCCATTGAAATGGGTCTTCCTATGCGCAAATACTTTGAGTTTAGAGAAGAACAGCTTCAAGCCCTGGAAGCTCTAAGGAAAGAAGAAGAATCTGCCAAAGCTGCTAAGTCTTTTGCACTTCAAGAGGCAAGGAAAGTTAAAATGTCCTCTCTAGAAGTGCAAAAGAAATTAATGGAAGCCGCTAAGGGATCAGCAGGAGACAAGGAAGCAGAAAAAGAAAAGGGTGCTCAGGTCTCTGTGACCAAAACACAAGTACCCTATGCAAGAGCTCAGTTCCACTTTGACAACCTGGCAAGAAGAAAATTTCAGGATGTTGCTGATAGAAGGCTTGCCAAGGAAGCAATTGTCAAAGCTGTTCCGATATCAAGAAAAGGCAGTCAGTGGAAGTTGAAAATAACCAGAATGGGTGCAACAGGCCCAGAACTAGAAACATATGACTACACTGATGTTGCACAGATGGGGTACAAGGAATGGATTGACCTGGCAGTTGCTCTGAGTGAGTCTAAGTCAGAAACGGCTAAGACAATCAGGGCATATGTTAAAAAGCTAATGAAGAGAGTGAAGGATCTTGGCCTGATCTCAAAAGAAGTCAGTGAGGGTGTCTATGTGACACATCCCAAAATAAAGGCCAGGAGAACAAAGAAGGATACTGAGCTTGAACAACTCCTCATCTTAATTGAACAGGGTGACTATGCTGTTGAGATGAAAGGAGTTGACTACAGCTTGCCTAGTGGAGTAGAGTTTGAAAAAGGCAAGATTATTGAAGAGCCTGAGCTTGGGGCATTTTTTGTAGATCCCCTAACTCAGAAGAGATGCTTTCAGAGAGCTTCAGATCTATACAAGGTAGATCTAAGACAACTTGCAGCCTTCAGACTTGCAGCTTCATTCAGGCAATCAGGGAAGTGGAGAGCAGCCGTCTGGGATCAGCTTAGAGGCTTTTATGAGAGAGGAGAACTTGAAGATCCCAAGTTTATGATCATCAGAAGTGAAGTTCAAGAACATGAAGAAACAAGGGAGGAACTTGAAAAGATGTTTGAAGGTCCTCCTCCACTGTAGTAGAGTCCATCTACCATCTGGGTAGGTGAAGAATGGAAGCTGTCCATCAGTTAGACAGGCTTACCATTATCTGCTCCCAACACAAACAGTCCAAAACCTGATGTACATTAGTTGTACTTTAATTACATAAGTTGTAATTTTTCTTTTACAATAGTTGTAATATACATCAGTACATCAGTAATACTTTTGTAAAAACATGTGTTGTTTTATGTAATCAAGAATCAGTGTATATATAAACTGATCTTTTACTTTACTTTGATGTTGTAATTTTATTTCAACAAATGTACTGTAAAAATATATAGTGATTTTTGATAAGGCCAGCTTAGACTGGTTATTGCAAATAGGGGGAGATTGTTAGGCACAAAAAGGCCTCAGTCAAACCTGTTCTGCATCTGAGGGGGAGATTCTTAATCAAACCTGTTGATGCACTTGAAAGGTATAATTTAAGGCCTGTTTATGCCTTATTGAAACCTATTAAGTGATTTGCAATATCAGCCAAAGCTGTTCTATGTGTTGCATTCATTGCAACAAAGACAGTTTGTCCAAGCTGTTCAGTCTGCTGAACAGGCTGGGCAGAAACTGTCTACGCTGCTCTACACTGATGAGCAGCTTGGGCAGTTTATAAGTGTTCTGTTCTTTGTGAACAGAACCTGTTCTTTGTGAACAGGCTAAACACTCTTTGGAATATGTTTCCAAGTCCTCATGTATTATTTTTGGCTAAAAGATCAGTTTACAAAGTCGAAGACAAAGTTGAAATCAGAACTGCACAGCCTGCCCACGCTGTTCTGTTACATGAAGACAAAAGGATATTTGAAAAAGGGTGACAGACCTTTTTCTTATATCAAAATAGGCCTTAACAAAGGAAGAAAGACGCAAAGTTGACATTCCTTATTTAGTTAAAGCTAATGCAACAGTAGACAAAGTGAAAAGACAAAAGTTCTGCCCACATAAAGACAAGTTTGCTTTTCAGAATGTGCAGAAAAGTTTATGTTGTCTTTTCAACAAGACTTTACCTTTTTCATTCCGTCCAATGAAGAACCTTCACTTAGATTCTCTGAGTGAGTATAAAAACAAACTTCCAAGGATTGAAAGTTTAAGCCAAAAAAAGCTAAGTGCTGAAACCAAGAGTGAACGTGCATTCAAAGTGTGTCTTTCATGCTTGCAAGTCTGCTTGAATAAAACAGTTCTCAGTGTCTAAGTTGTTCTTGTTCAAGCTGTTCCTCAGAGTCTTGTAAACACAGTGAGTGATTCTTGGTGAGTGTATTCATTGTAATTAGTTTAAGTCAGTCTTAGACTAGTTAAACATACTGTTGTATCTGTCATCTCAGCTTGAACCTTTCCGCATTCAAGCTCGTTTGTAATTAACATTTGTTGATAATACATACAAACATTGAGAAAATTGTGTGTAGTTTTTAAATAGCTGTATTCACCCCCCCTCTACAGCTTAAGGCTATATACTTGGGATATCTTTTGGGACCTACATGCTTGTTTAAGGCCATACAAGGATTTATCCTAAATATATACATGGTCAGGCTTCGAAGGATCAGTAAACCCTTCGGGCTGATATGTATATACTTCGTCTGTCAATTCCCTATTTAAAAACACAGTTCTTACATCCATTTGTTAAACGGTAAAGTTTTTATGAGCCGCAAATGCTAAAAACATTCTAATAGCTTCTATCCTAGCAACTGGAGCGAATGTCTCAACGTAATCAATTCCCTCTTGCTGGCTATACCCTTTGGCAACGAGGCGAGCCTTGTTTCGAATGATGACACTGTGTTCATCCTTCTTATTCTTGAAGATCCACTTCGTGCCAATGAAGGATTTGTCTTTTGGTCGGTCCACCAATCTCCAGACCTTCAACCTTTCAAATTGATTTAATTCTTTTTGCATAGCCATTATCCAGTCAGCATCCCGTAGAGCTTCTTTCTCATTCTTTGGCTCAATTTTACTTAGAAAATTGGAGAATAAGCACTTGTTCATGGTTGCTCTTCTGGTTTTAACTGAAGCTGAAGGATCACCTATTATGTTTTCAGTTGGGTGATTCCTTGTCCGTTTAAATGTATGTGGGTAAGGTTGAAGCTGGTCTTGATTGGGGTTCAAGTGCGAATAGGGAATTCAGGGATTTGCTTCTGAAGTTGATGGTATATCAACTGAGATCGGGGTTTCTGAATTTTCAGAAGGCAAGGGGGTTTCAAAAGATTCTGGAGCTTGGATAGGTTGTACACTATCAACGGGTAAGTGTACGTCTGTCATTGAAACCTCTCCAGTTTCTTCTGAAATTGGTTGGTGAGAATAATCTGAGACTACGACTAGATCTTCAGTAATCCTATCAAGAACCAAATTTAAAACTTTAGGTTTGGTCTGTTCAAAGTAGTCTTTATAAAAATTCTCAAACAGTTTATTTAAATCATTATTTTCTGCACTCTGTTCAGATGACTTCATAGAAGTCAGCTGTTTAAGATCGGGTCCTGAACTGGTGTGTTCAGAAGCCATTACAACGCCTTCATCGAATTTAACATTTACGCTTTCATTAACAGTCTTTGTTCTCTTATTGTAGACTCGTAATTCTACAAACTCTTTTGAATAGCCAATGAAGATGCCTTCATCCGCTTTCTGACTAACCTTTTCCAAATTGTCTTTGTCGTTTAGGATAAAGCACCTGCATCCAAAGACATGAAAAAATTTCACATTAGGGACTCGTTTATTGATTAGTTCATACAGAGTCATTCCGAATCTCTTATTGATTATAGATCTGTTCTGAGTAAAACAAGTCGTTGCTACAGCTTCAGCCCAAAAGAATAACAGAAGATTTGAATATGCCAGCATTGTTCTTGCAGATTCCACGAGGGTGCGATTTCTTCGTTCGACTACACCGTTCTGTTGTGCAGTGCGAGCTGCTGAGAATTGATGAGTTATTCCCACAGAATTTAGAAATGTCTCGAGTGAATTGTTCTTGAATTTTGTCCCATTATCAGATCTAATGGTTTGAACTGAGAGTTGCAACGTGACTTGAATTCTGCGAATGAAGTCGATTATGATCTCGGTTTCATCGGACTTGGATCGCAGGAAGAATACCCATGTGTATCTAGAGTAGTCATTACAAACACATATCTGTTTTTGTTTATGCTCTGTACTCGCATAGGCCCACACAAGTCCATATGTAGGAGTTTTAAAGCTCGCGTTGAAGAATGTTCAACCTTTGACTTGTGAGAAGTGCGCACCATCTTCCTTTTTTCACAGGATGCACACAACTGCTCCCTTTGAAATCTGAGAGTTGGAAGCCCTTTGACTAACCTTCCTTTTGCAAGGTTGGTTAACTCTTTGAAGTTCAAGTGTGAAAGACGGCGATGCCATAGCCAAGATACTTTAGATGTTGCTTTGGATTATAAGCAAACATCTTTGTTCAGATTTATAGAGGCTAGATCTATCGAGTAAAGATTTGTTTTTCTATTTCCTGCAAGTATCTCCTTCCCTTCCCCAGATCTAATGCTGCACCAATTAGCTTTAAAATTGACGTATAATTGTAAGACCTCAATAATTATAAAGGTTATTAATTTTGTGAAACAATTATAATTGTGAATTAAGTGCAATAATATGAGTTAATTACCAAATATTAGTGATGCTTGCTATTATTGGGACTTGAACGATTAAAAAAAAATAAAATGTTGGGTTGTACTGAATTGACAAAAATAGGTAATGTACTTTGACAACTAAATAATGATTAGTTTTGACATAAGAATGGATTAATATGGTGTTAGGATATAATTAGTATAATTATGTCAAAACTATTTATTTGGGTATTGAATTATTAAATAAATGCAAGTTTTAGCATTTTGTTTGTATTTGTTAAATAAAAAATGTTAGTGGGAGGGGTGTGTATTGTAAAGAGATGAAAGTTGGAGGGTTGGGGGTGGCCAAAGGCCAAACCCCCTCCCCTTTTTCTCTTCATGATCGTCCAACACAAGACACACACACTTTGATTTTTTTGTTTCAAAAAGAAAGAAGAGAGAAAGAGGAAGGAAACTAGTGTTTTTGGGAGTTTGATGAGCAAATGTGGAGATTGAATTGGAGGCATCTTGGAAGGTATAAACATCTCCTTTGTTCTTCCCCTTCATTTCTCTCCATTTCACCATTGTTGGAGAATAAAGCATTAGATGAGTTTTGTTGGATTGAGTTAATAAATGACTCTAAAATCAAGTATATGTTAATGTTTATGATTTATGAACGTATTTGAGTCATAAAAATATGTAGTTGATTTGGTTTGAAGTGGTGATTTTGAGTATGAGCTCCATTAGTAATGAGGGATTGGGTTGTATTGATGTAACTTATTTATACAATATTTATGATTCAAATATGTTATATATTGGTATGGAATTGAATGGTGTTGAGTTGAGTAGAAGCTCATTTGGAGCTTTGAAGAGATGGTATGAATTTAACCCATTTATGAACTCAAATGAGTTCATATGAATCAATGGATGACTTGTTGTGTTATAGATGCATTTGAAGGTCTAAATGGTCTAAAAATGTAATATTAATGATTCCAAGTATTTTTCGGGATAATGTACTAACACAAGGTCAAAATGATGTTTTGTTTTTAAATCGCACGCCAAGTGTTCGATAAAATGTCTTGAACATATTTTCGGCTTAAAATTGGTGTGCGGATGACAAAAATGATTTGTAAACTCTTTGGTATAAATATGTTGTTGATATGAGTTGAATTGAAATGCAAAATATGTGTCAAATTGAGAAATGAGACAAATCTCATTTGATTTTCGAGTTTTTGGACAGCCTTGACATGCTGTCTTGTAAAATTCATATAAAATCACTCGAAGCTCCGTTTTGGACGTGCCATACGTTGTTGGAAAGCTAATACAACGTACTTAATATAAAATGGTCATATGAAGCCAAATAGGACGTTAAGCAGGTCAAAAATGCATAAGATCGCGGCTGACCTGCAGTTGGCGAAAACGATGATATCAAACTTTATAAATTCATATAGAATTGGTTATAGATCCGTGTGAGATGATTCTAGTTGGATATGAAAGATAAAATTGTCTACTTTATCTCACTTTAAGATATGTTAAGATTTCTCAATCTATATCAAGTATAAAAACTTATTTTTTACAGCTTGATATAAACAAAAATATGAGATGTTTGGTCTTGATAATTTGATTGTTTTGTTTGGGATGATCATGCAACTTTAATATGATATTATAGGTCATATGTTTACATTATTGGGAATACTTTTGAAGTTCCAAAGTACTTGTGTGACTTGAAGAATCCATGCTTCGATTTAAGGCATAACTTGTATTGGCCTATATTCGGAACGTGTTGTGGAGTCCAAAATCTTATTGCCGATCACTGTGAGTTCTAGCATTAGTGTTACGTAATACGCATGTATCTCATTGTTTTACCTCGTTGAATACTTTCTGGAGCTATTTGTTGATATATTGATAATTGTTGATATTTTGATAGTAGATGCATATGTACACTCAATTCTCACATGCATGATTCTTTAGGCTTATGTGAGGCATGTTGGACCTCACCATACTTGATATACTTTCATTTGACCTCACCTGGATATCTATAGATAATGTTGGACTAGCTCTAAGCCTAAATTGAGCAATATATTGGGCTAGCTCTAAGCCTAAATTGAGCAATATGTTGGACTAGCTCTAAGTCTAAATTGAGCAAGACGTTGGACTAGCTCTAAGTCTAAATTGAGCAACACTTTGGACTAGCTCTAAGTCTCAATTGAGCAATATGTTGGGCTAGCTCTAAACCTAAATTGAGCAATATGTTGGGCTAGCTCTAAGCCCAAGTTGTGCACTTGATCATATTGGTTATTGAACATACTCGTTGTTTTTCGTTGCATGCATGTATATTATGTATCCTTCTAATCTAGCAACTCACTCAACTTTGTTGACCCCTTTTAGTTGTTAACCTTTCAGGAAAAAGGAAAGCATCAAACTTGACCATATTGATAGTGGATTGGACCTTTTCTAGCGGCTCCATTGTTTTTGCATATCTTTGATGAAGCTTTGGGTGGGATTTAGTGGACTCTCGCTTTGGTATATGTGTGTGAATGAATTTAGTTTTATTCATGGTTAAGTATTTAGGATTTTTAAAAATTGTAACCCCAACTACTTCGATCCATGATACCCCACACTTTGCTCGTTATTAGGCGACAAAGTGGGAAGTATCATGTTGATGGGTTTTGAATATTGAAAATTTAAATTTGACCACATTTCCGCAAGTATATTCTGATAATTATTGTTAATTTTTCAATAAACATCTATTTTTTGTTGGTTGGGTGTTTCAATTTGGTATCAGAGCCTGTGTTCATTGACTGAGTATAGTCGACGATACTCAACACTGAACGCGGTTTCGGATGCTGGTATTGACCCACCTAGGCAACACTAGTATAACAGTCTTAAGATTGAATTCGGCCTAGGATGAGAATATAATGGGTAGACCGTAAGTCTATAATGTGGTATATAAGTACTCGTGTATATTTTTAATCCTTGTAATGTAGCTAATATGGATGATGATGTATTGTGTAAAAATTTATGATATATAATGGATGAAACTCGTATTGTCTCCATTATTAGGCTTACTTAATTGTGAAATCTTTTCATGTAAGATATGACATTTATATTTGAGCTATGAAATAGATGGTGATGTATGTTGTGGATGGACATACGTGGATAAAATCATGACATGAAAAGTGTTGTAATTGGTCTTGAATACATATGTGACTTATTTAAGTATGATAAATATGCATATGTTATAGGATGCAACTAAATATGAATCATTATAAGAGCATTGACACGTTTAGTTTCCATGTGAACATTAGTAGCAGATTATTGTTTGCTATATGCAAAATCATGTTCATAGAGATATGTCGGCAATGAGATAATGTTTGGCATGTTACTGCTAATTCTGAACATTCAGATTGTTAGTTGAGCATTTTGATGGCAACTCTATTTCTTGTATATGTATCCTTTGTTTTCATTGACATGTTTTAACATGAACTATATGAACCATTGGGTTTGCTAATGTAATTTTCAGCGTGCATGATTTATGAACTGAACCTTGATTGGAATATGCTACAGTTGCATCTGTTAATGGGTTGATAAATTTGTTGCATTGTAGTTGAGGTTGATCATATTAGTTTTCATACAGTCTTTGAATATGAGATGAATGCATGCTAAATTATCACTTTATGAATGGGTGGTAAGTTAGTTAATGATGAACCGATGATAACTGCTTACATTTTCAACTATGACTTTTTGGTAAAAGTTGGTTTTGTTTTGATAATGTACGAGGGAATTAAGCACAGTATGAACACTAAATATTAATAAGTTTCATTACTTGGTTACTGGTGATACCACATAGAAGAGAATTGGTCATGGGACGACCTATGATGAGGGATGTTAGTAATCTCACATTGTATTTCGAAAATAGTTGTATCTTACATGTATAAAGATGGATTGACCTTAATGCATAAAACGAGTGTAATAGAGTAAGGTCATTGTTGAAAGTACAACATACAACTGAGGTCAAGTAAATTATCAATAGTTATACATGTGGAATGAGAAGCGCGGATTGAAGTGCAACAATATAAATAAATTAAGTAGTGATTTGTACCATGAGATGGGTATTTTGTAAAAGTTGTTTAGAATAAAGATCTAACTTAATATGACATTCTTGACACATTTTTTGTATTGTATATTAAGAAAACTTATACTAAATGGAAACTTTATTGACATAAAGTAGTAGCTGGAGATTTGAGGTTCTCATAATTATATGGATTAGAATAAAAGAGTATTCATGATGTGACACATCTACATGTAATGGATTGAAGTTAAACTATGTGTTAGCAAAATTTTGCGATCGGAAAGTATTAGACAATAAAGAAGAGACTTAAAACTCAAATTGCAGAATATGGATGATTAGTATGAAATTTTTGAGTGCATAAATTTCCTTTAAATGAATCAGTTAACATCTTAGACCTGATGCTTACGTAGTTACGTGAATGGATAATTTGAATATGAAATCGAAATATTAATGCTAATGGTAGGATACATACCTGGTAACGTAGAAAAACTAGCAGAACTTTGGACAAACATGATAACATGTGTATATGTATAACAACGACGGTCGATACTCATTTTAGTCCCATAAAAGTGCATATTTATCTTAAAGTGAAAGATAACCTTATTGAGTAATAGTAGTTATGAAAATCTTAAGAGATAAGTGGCTGATTGATACATGTAGCATTAGAACTGAACTATATCCCTTAGACACTCACATATTGCATTTCTATGATTCTTGAACGTCGTTCCAAGGTGCATACATTGGGTAAACTTGATTTAAAACTTAACATGGATTGTCTCATATGTGATGACTTTATTGGTTAAATAGTTAAGTTCATTTTGGATGATTTCTCTATGGTCATTTTATATCTCTTAGCAAATGATATGGTTTGGTCTTGTCTTATGTGACACGATAGTTAATTATGTAGTATGGTCACAACTTTGGATAATGACTCAAGCTTATGAGATATTTTATGGTCTTAATGTTGAGTAGGTAAAAGGGATTGCTTTTGAAAATGACACGATGAGGAGTCACTGGTGTAGGCACACATGTTAGATTCTTTTATGCACTTACTGTAGAGGAAATTGACATATTTTAATATCTCGAGGTAATGAGTATTAATTATATATTTTCGATTGTGTTTGTAATGGGTTTTGTTGGTGGAAGTGACCAAAATTGTTGATTGAGTCGCCATGGGTGCTCATTTTAGTTGGTGAAAGATTATCAACCCTGCGAACTTGTTAAAATCATATGAGTTTTATACGAAAAACTTGTCTATTGAAAGTCACGTAACAATGTGATATGCTAAAATTTGTAATAAACGGGTAAAGTGTAATTGGATTATCTGAATCATGTTATTATATAATGAGTAGTACAGTGATTGGCATGAAAAACATATAGCAGTTAGTGGATGAATGTCTCTATATTGAAAACCGGAAATAGAATAATGTGAAATATCAAGTTGAAAATATGTTATAACATTGCAGGAAGTTAAAAACATATCAAAGGAGGCATACTTGTAAAATCACCGATGTTGATTAAATCTAAAATTTTGTATAGTTAGTAACGGATAATAATGTGTTTAGTTACCCATAATTGACTTTGGGAATAAACATTTTGAAAACCCCTGCATTGATGTCTCGGTGCACGACCAAGTATTGAATTGAAAAGTCCCTAAGTTGAGAAATAAAGGGATCGGGATAGTGTTGGTCAGTTGGAATTCGGGAAAACATCATTGTAGGTCTTTAATGACTTGACAGAAATAAATGGATCGGGATAGTGTTGAGCCGAATTGATTCCGTGGGCAGAATCCTTTTAAGTGGGGAGGAATTGTAACACCTCAATAATTATAAAGGTAATTAATTTTGTGAAACAATTATAATTGTGAATTAAATCAATATTATGAGTTAATTACCAAATATTAGTGATGCTTGCTATTATTTAGACTTGAACGATTAAAGAAAAATAAAATGTTGGGTTGTACTGAATTGACAAAAATAGGTAATGTACTTTGACAACTAAATAATGATTAGTTTTGACATAAGAATGGATTAATATGGTGTTAGGATATAATTAGTATAATTATGTCAAAACTATTTATTTGGGTATTGAATTATTAAATAAATGCAAGTTTTAGCATTTTGTTTGTATTTGTTAAATAAAAAAATGGTTAGTGGGAGAGGTGTGTATTGTAAAGAGATGAAAGTTGGAGGGTTGGGGGTGGCCAAAGGCCAAACCCCCTCCCCTTTTTTCTCTTCATGATTGTCCAACACAAGACACACACACTTTGATTTTTTTGTTTCAAAAAGAAAGAAGAGAGAAAGAGGAAGGAAGCTAGGGTTTTTGGGAGTTTGATGAGAAAATGTGGAGATTGATGCTCAAAACTTTGATATTGGAGGCATCTTGGAAGGTATAAACATCTCATTTGTTCTTCCCCTTCATTTCTCTCCATTTCACCATTGTTGGAGAATAGAACATTAGATGGATTTTGTTGGATTGAGTTAATAAATGACTCTAAAATCAAGTATATGTTAATGTTTATGATTTATAAACGTATTTGAGTCATAAAAATATGTAGTTGATTTGGTTTGAAGTGGTGATTTTGAGTACGAGCTCCATTAGTGAATGAGGGATTGGGTTGTATTGATCTAACTTGTTTTATACAATATTTATGATTCAAATATGTTATATATTGGTATGGAATTGAATGGTGGTAAATGAGCTTTGTAGAGATGGTATGAAGTTAACCCATTTATGAACTCAAATGAGTTCATATGAATCAATGAATGACTTTTTGTGTTATAGATGCATTTGAAGGTCTAAATGGTCTAAAAATGTTATATCAATGATTCCAAGTATTTTTCGGGATAATGTACTAACACAAGGTCAAAATGATGTTTTGTTTTTAAATCGCACGCCAAGTGTTCGATAAAATGTCTTGAATATATTTTTGTTTAAAATTGGTGTGCGGATGACCAAAATGATTTGTAAACTCTTTGGTACAAATATGTTGTTGATATGAGTTGAATTGAAAAGCAAATATGTGTCAAATTCAGAAATCAGACAAATCTCATTTGATTTTCGAGCTTTTGGACAGCCTTGACATGCTGTCTTGTAAAATTCATATAAAATCACTCGAAACTCCGTTTTGGACGTGCCATACGTTGTTGGAAAGCTAATAGAGCGTACTTTAATATAAAATAGTCATAAGAAGCCAAATTGGACGTTAAGCAGGTCAAAAATGCATAAGATCGTGGCTGACCTGCAGTTGGCGAAAACGATGATATCAAACTTTATAAATTCATATAGAATTGGTTATACATCCGTTTGAGATGATTCAAGTTGGATATGAAAGATAAAATAGTCTACTTTATCTCACTTTAAGATATGTTAAGATTTTTTAATCTATAACAAGGTTAAAAACTTATTTTTCACAGCTAGATATAAACAAAAATATGAGATGTTTGGTCTTGATAATTTGATTGTTTTGTTTGGGATGATCATGCAACTTTAATATGATATTATAGGTCATATGTTTACATAATTGGGAATACTTATGAAGTTCCAAAGTACTTGTGTGACTTGACGAATCCATGCTTCGATTTAAGGCGTAGCTTGTATTGGCCTATATTCGAACGTGTTGAGGAGGCCAAAATCTTATTGCCGATCACTGTGAGTTCTAGCATTAGTGTTACATAATATGCATGTATCTCATTGTTTTACCTCGTTGAATACTTTATGGATCTATTTGTTGATATATTGATAGTGGTTGCATACTTGCTTTCATTTCTCATAAGAATGATTTATTTGGACATATGTGAGGCACCTTGGACCTCACCATACTTGACATGCTATCATTTGACCTTACATGGAGTTGAGCTAATTGTTGATATTTTTATAGTAGATGCATATGTACACTCAATTCTCACATGCATGATTCTTTGGGCTTATGTGAGGCACGTTGGACCTCACCATACTTGATATACCATCATTTGACCTCACCTGGATATGCATGAATAATGTTGGGCTAGCGCTAAGCCTAAATTGAGCAATATGTTGGGCTAGCTCTAAGCCTAAATTGAGCAATATGTTGGACTAGCTCTATGTCTAAATTGAGCAAGACGTTGGACTAGCTCTAAGTCTAAATTGAGCAACACTTTGGACTAGCTCTAAGTCTCAATTGAGCAATATGTTGGGCTAGCTCTAAGCCTAAATTGAGCAATATGTTGGGCTAGCTCTAAGCCTAAGTTGAACACTTGATCATATTGGTTATTGAACATACTCGTTGTTTTTTCATTGCATGCATGTATATTATGTATCCTTCTAATCTAGCAACATACCCAACTTTGTTGACCCATTTTAGTTGTTAACCATTCAGGAAAAAGGAAAACATCAAACCTGACCATATTAATAGTGGATTGGACCTTGTCTAGCGGCTCCATTGTTTTTGCATATCTTTGATGAAGCTTTGGGTGGGGATTTAGTGGACTCTCGCTTTGGTATATGCACGTCAATGAATTTAGTTTTATTCATGGTTAAGCATTTAGGATACCCCACACTTTGCTCATTATTAGGCGACAAAGTGGGAAGTATCATGTTGATGGGTTTTGAATATTGAAAATTTAAATTTGACCACATTTCCGCAAGTATATTCTGATAATTATTGTTAATTGTTTGTGAAACATCTATTTTAGTTGGTAGGGTGTTTCACTAATCCTTTGTCGCATAGTTGCCCAATGCTGAACAGATTGTGACCTAGACCGTCAACGTAGAAGACCTTTTGTATTGTGATCTTGGCGTACTTGTCACACCCCGTTACCCGGTTGGCAACGAAGCATGACGTCGCGGAAGCGTAACCATAATCATAACGAACGACCACTATATGGACGTTTTTCAAAAATACATTGATTTAACTTCAAATTTAAATATTTTTTTACATAACCAAAATACATCGTAAGTAGTTCTTAAAATACCAAAATTTAAATACACAATTTAGTTTATCAGGAAAGATGCAAATAAATCTTCGAGTTTGAAAATGATGCGACTCCAAAAATGAACAGAAGCCTTGAAATGCTTCCGATAAATGCGCATGTCTTATTCACCTGAAAATACATGCTAAAATACGTCAACAAATTGTTGGTGAGCTCCTAGGTTTACGCGAAAAGACCAATTGTATGGACATTATCAGATGAGTTGAATTTATAAATCATAAATTCCATGTATGTATTATATAAACCATCATGCAATCGAAGCTTAATTAAATGAGTTTGTCCTGTGCAGTACTCCCATATGTAATACCGTGTGTTGAATATATATGCATCCCGCCGTTAGCCGATTAAGACTAACCCGAATGGGGGACATGACTCCCGATAGATCTATCCACAATATATTCGCGCTTGCAAATAAATGCAATTAACGGTTCATGATTTGAGGGCTGATGGATCCACACATGTGTAATTCATATAAGAAATAAATAGTTTTGATGTCCATATGAAAACAGTGTATGTATTTCCACCCCAATAGATAGTGAATATAGGGGTTATGAAGACTCACCGCATGTTGATGGCGAATGTAACATCCGTCACTAAACCAGGTTAGCAATAATGACCTAATCTGTATTTAATAGCCAATTATAATCTAATCAGTGGTAATTAGAAATTAATCAAGTGATTAACAATGGTTATTAGAAAATTCAACTCAATTAGAATCAAATTCATCGGTGCGATGAATCGAGAAATCAATTAATCCGATCAATTTACAATATGAGGGATTAATTCAACTAAGTAAATAATTAAATTATGATTAGTGACACTAATCAAACACTAATACAATTACTTAACATTAATTATGCAAGACTAAAACAATTCATTAAAACAATGTATCTAAAAGTATTTATGAATTTACAAGAAAAGGGAAATACAAGAATACATTTCTAATCATAATTTGGCTACCAAAATTCGGAGGAGTAAGGAAGCTGGTCATGGATGAAGGGCATAGAACAAGATATGCTATTCATCTAGGGTCAGATAAGATGTACCACGACTTGAAGGGAATGTACTGGTGGCCAAACATGAAGGCTGACATTGCTACCTATGTCAGCAAGTGCTTAACATGTTTAAAGGTTAAGGCTGAGCACCAGAAACCATCAGGATTGCTAGTTCAACCAGAAATACCACAGTGAAAGTGGAAGAACATCACCATGGATTTCATCACCAAGTTGCCAAAGACTTCTGGAGGTTATGACACCATTTGGGTGATTGTGGATCGACTTACCAAAACCGCACACTTCCTGCCAATCAAGGAGACTGATAAGATGGATAAGTTAACATGAATCTATCTTAAAGAAGTCGTCTCAAGAAATGGAGTGCCAATATCAATTATATCACACAGGGACAGCCGGTTCACATCAAGATTTTGGCAGTCATTGCAAGAGGCATTGGGAACACGCTTGGATATGAGCACAGCTTATCACCTGCAGACGGATAGTCAGAGTGAAAGGACGATTCAGACTTTGGAAGACATGCTAAGGGCATGTGTTATCGACTTTGGCAAAAGTTGGGACAGGCACCTGCCATTAGTCGAGTTTTCCTATAACAACAGCTATCACTCAAGTATTAAGACCGCTCCATTCGAGGCACTCTATGGGCGAAAGTGTCGATCACCACTTTGTTGGGCCGAAGTAGGAGAGAGTCAGATTACTGGACCCGAGATCATCCAAGAGACTACAGAAAAGATAGCCCAGATTCGTAACCGATTAAAGATCGCGCGGGATCGAAAGAAAAGTTATGCAGACGTTCGACGGAAGGATTTGGAGTTTCAAGAGGGAGATCAAGTAATGTTGAAAGTCTCGCCTTGGAAGGGCGTAATCCGTTTTGGGAAACGAGGAAAACTCAATCCTCGTTATATCGGACCATTCAAGATCACCAAAAGGATTGGCCCGGTAGCTTACCGACTCGATCTGCCCCCAGAGCTTAGTAACGTTCATAATACCTTCCACGTGTCCAATCTTAAGAAGTGCCTGGCTGATGAAACACTCGTTATACCCATGGACGAGCTAGAATTAGATGATAAGTTGAACTTCATTGAGAAACCTGTAGAAATAATGGACCGAGAAGTCAAGAAACTAAAGTACAGTCGGATCCCGATAATAAAAGTCAGATGGAACTCTAAGCGAGGTCCTGAGTTTACGTGGGAACGCGAAGATCAGTTCCGAGAATATTTTAATATTACTTTAAACACAATCATGACGAGGCCGGCCTATAGGGCATGTGCATTATAGTGGTTGACTTCAAATATTTTAATATTACTTTAAACACAATCATTTTGTTTAAAAGTGCACACAACATCCTACCTTCCATACCTTTCATCATTTGAAAGACCAAAAATTTCTCTATAAATAGAGAGGCATTTCATTCATTTTAATCACACCAAAAACCCTTCTATCTCTCTCTAAAATCCGGATCTATACACACACACATCACAAACGTTTTCATTCAAGTGTTCTTCAAGTGTTCTTGGTGATATTCAAGTGTTCTTGGTCCAAATCTTGAAAGGATTTCAACTTCTTCTCAAAATCATACTCTAAATACTTCAAAGTAAGTAAATACTAACTTATTTCATCTTATATTTATGTTTATATAAGTCTTCCATAATATATATAATCACCAACAACAAAAGTTTCATAAAAACTCAAGTTTATAAATTTCTAGTTTTTGTTTTTAAGTTGTTTCTTTAAATGTGTTTATGAATATATAAACACATCATAAAAGTGTTAATATTATGAAAACAAGTAATATATATGTGTTTTATAACTTGTATACAAGTAGTCTTTGAATAAACAACAAGAATCATAAGTTATTTCAAGTTTATAAACTGCGGATTTTCGGCAGAAAATTTATATCGACTTTGAAAAATCATAACTAATTCATAACTTCACGAAATAAGTTGATTCTTGTCTCAAAAGTTAGATCTATGTCTTAATTATAGATCTGGAAGTTTTCATAATTTATTTTGGAGTTTAAGACCTCCAGAAATTATTTGGGAAACCGAACGTTTGACAGCTCAAAAATGGCCAATATAGGGTTTTTAACGAGCTTTTTCACCAACCTAAACATCTCGAAAAATGGTCGTTCTTAATTCTAAAAATCCTTTGTATATAGTAGTTTAATTGTCCTAGAAAACCAAAGCCTAAAACATTTTGGAGCTTGATCAAAAACAGCCTCAAAGTAGGCCGAAAAACCTCCGAAAAAACTGGAAAATTATATATATAAACTTGACGTTTTAAGCGGGTTTTATTTATAAACTTGTAATGTTGGGTGATTTAAGACATAAAAATCTATCAATATATATAGTATCATATATTAGAGATATTAAGTCCTTATTATCATTTAGGACTCGATTAAACTCACTCGGTGCATCATCCATCTATTTACGCTAAAAAGCATTTTACGCTCGTTTTTGCCATCGCAAGCTCGGTGAGTCCTCATAACCCCTATTTTCACACTGTTATGTTTTGGGGTTGAAATACATGCTTCGTTTTTATATGGACACGAAAACAACTTCATTTCTATTATGTATTACACATGTGGTTCCATCCACCCTTATATCATGAACCGTTAATTGCATTAATTTGTAAGCGCGAATATATTGTGGATAGATCTATCGGGAGTCATGTCCACCATTCGGGTTAGTTCGGGTCGGCTAACAGCGAGTGCATATATATTAACACACGGTATTATGTATGGGAATACTGCGCAGGGCAAACTCATTTTAATTTAGCTTCGGTTGCATGATGGTTTATATGTAATACATAACATGGATTTATGATTTTATAAATTCAAACTCTACTGTTGTTGTCCGTACCAGTCAGATTTACGTGTAAACCTATGAGCTCACCAACAATTTTTGTTGACGTATTTTAGCGTGTATTTTCAGGAAATTAAGGCAAGTATGCCTTCGGACGTATTTACTTTCAAGCTTCCGCATCCATGGAGTCGCATGCATATTCAAAATTAACGGAGATTTAGATGCATTATTTTGGATATTTTAATTATGTAATTAAATCTCTGTATTGTGTGAACTTCATTTCTCATATTTGACTATGTAAAACATTGCTATATTTAAAAGTTTTAACGATGTATTTTAAAAACGCCCATATAGTGGTCGTTTGTTATGATTATGGTTATGCTTCTGCGACGTAGCGCTTCGTTGCCAACCGGGGTAACGGGGTGTGACAGCTTGGTATCAGAGCCATAGTTATAGTGAACTAGGTTGCATTACTACCCTAGACTATAACTGCACTTAAGTTTTACTAAATATTTTGTAACTAACTAAAAGACTATGCATGGACCTTGATAGCAGAAAACATGTCCCGCCAAGAGATAATCATTTTGTCCGACTCTGAAGATGAGTATGCCCCTTTAAGCCCGGAAGTCACAGAGGTGTTCATAGAAGAGGACCCATCAGAAGAGGAAGACCCCTCTGAAGAAGAAGACCCAATGGAGGAATCTGAGGAAGAACCCATGGAGGAAGACAAATCCGGAGATGATGCACCACCCCCGGTGGTCCCCTCTTATATCCCGTGTCACACGGAGGTTCCATCATTCACACCATACCGCCCTCACCCCAATGGCCCAAAGATGCTTTATACACCCCGCTAAAGAGTTTTCATGCCGAGACGGGAGTCTATTCCCATCTCGACTCCGTGAGTGGAGGCAAGAGGAAGGAATCCCTTCCCAGTTCGAGGTCGGAGGACCATCCTCCGCACCGATCCCACCACTCACTCAGGAGACGGCTGACCAGACCGTACCGCTGCTAGTAGCACGGTCTTCCCGACATGACCTCCAAATCCGGTTACTTAACCAGGATATTGGAGAATTGGCTGCCCGTATGGAGCGAGAGGAGATTCAGAACTCCAATTTATACTGGGTTAACCAGCATTCCCTCACCATCCAATAGGATGGCCTGGATGAGCTTCGACAGCAACTAGCCGAAAGCAAAGCTCGGATCGAGAAGCTGACTCAGCGCCTCAACGCGATGGAGAAGGGAGAGACCCCTGATCACTGCCACACTTAATACCATTTATCTATCTTTGAATGTTAGGAAAAATATTATGTAATAGTGTAGGACAAAAATTTTCGGGTAATAACCCGCCCATTGTAAGAAAGATATGAATGATTAATGAATATTGCAAGTTATTTATGAAATTGTGTTTGATGATTATAGTGTTGTGCCTTAATAAAAATTAAACCTTTAAGATTCAACTTCTTACACTATGCTCTTTTCTTTAAACCTTAAGATAATGCTGCCAAGAAGAGCTATGAACGCTGCAGAAATCGAGGAACAAGTCGCACAAAGAGTGGCCGCTGCTATAGCCACTTATGAGACCAACCGAAACAGTTCTGCCAATGGAGATGGTGGTGCTAGCCGCACCACGGGAGGTACTGAAACCCACCCAAAAGGTTGTGGAATTAAGGGGTTTCTGAGTTGCAAGCCCCGATACTTTAACGGAACTGAAGGAGCCGTCAGATTGGTACAATGGTTTGAAAAATTGGAGTCTGTCTTCCGTGTTAGCGAATGTGTTGAAGGAGGCAAGGTGAAATTCGCCACCCACACTCTGCAAGAAAGCGCCTTGACATGGTGGAACTCGTATACCCAGTCTGTGGGGATTGATGCAGCTTACCAACTCGCCTGGACCGAGTTAAAACAAATGATGACCGACGAGTATTGCCCGAGAAATGAACTAAAGAAGATGGAGTCATAGTTTTGGAATCTGGCTATGAAAGGAACGGATGTAGCTGGGTACACCAACCGATTCCACGAACTAAGCATTCTGTGCCCACAGATGGTGACCCCTGAATATAAGAAAATCGAGCGTTACATTTGGGGACTCGCTCCTCAAATTCAAGGCAATGTCACTGCCTCCAACCCAACCACCATTCAGAACGCCATCAGAATGACAAACAATCTTATGGATCAAGTGTCTCGGAGAATCGAAGCCAAGGCCAGGGAAAAAAAGAGGAAATGGGAGGACAAGTCTGGAAAGAATACGGGCTCACAATCCAAGAAGCCCGAAACCATCAAGGCTTATGTAGCGGGAGTCGAGACAAGGAAAGGCTACACAGATATAAAGCCTTTCTGCACCCAATGCACCTACCATCACAACAAGGGTCCCTGCCCAACCCCTTGTGGAAAATGCAAACGTCTTGGTCATTTGGCCAAGGACTGTAAATTTGGTACCCCGGGTGACAATGGCGGCAATCAGAGAGGCTGCTATGAATGTGGAGCTGTCGGGCACTTCATGAGTGAGTGCCCGAAGTTGAAAAATGGTGGAGGAGCTCAGGGGAGAGCTTTTGTATTAGGAGCAGGTGACGCTCGTCAGGATCCACATGTGGTATCAGGTACGTTTCTTTTAAATGACGTTTACGCTTACGTACTCTTTGATACTGGGGCTGATAGGAGCTTTATATCTGATAAGTTTTAGTAAACAATTGAATGCCACTCCTTTTCCCTTAGACAACTCTTATACTATAGAGCTGGCTGATGGCAAAATAATAGAGGTAAGTAGTATTATTAAGGAATGCACACTGAAGCTGGCAAATCATCCCTTTAAGATAGACTTGATGCCTATAGAACTCGGAAGTTTTAAGGTGGTAGTTGGTATGGATTGGTTGTCACACAATCATGCCGAGATTTTGTGCGGTAAGAAAGTGGTACGGATACCACTCCACAAGAAGAAAGTCCTAACAGTCCAAGGGGAAAGAAATAACCGTCAGCTGAATGTCATATCTGGCCTAAGGTCATTAAAGTGCCTTAGAAAAGGTTGCCATGCAGTATTAGTCCAGATTGCAGAAAAAGAGTCGAAGGAAAAACAACTCAAGGATATTCTAGTGGTTTGTGACTATCTGAAGGTCTTCCCAGAGGATTTTCCTGGGCTTCCGCCAGCTAGGCAAGTGGAGTTCCAAATCGACTTGGTGCCGGGAGCTGCACCGGTCGCAAGAGCCCCATATAGACTCGCTCCTTCTGAAATGCAAGAGCTATCCAATCAACTACAAGATTTGATGGATAAAGGATTCATTCGACCAAGTTCCTCACCTTGGGGAGCTCCGGTCTTATTTGTGAATAAGAAAGACAGATCCTTCAGAATGTGCATAGACTACCGAGAGCTAAACAAGTTAACGGTAAAGAACCGCTACCCCCTTCCCAGAATTGACGACCTATTTGACCAACTACAGGGATCTAGCTTCTACTCTAAGATTGATCTGCGATCCGGTTATCATCAAGTAAAGGTTCGGGAAGAAGACATTCCCAAGACAGCATTCAGAACTCGTTATGGACATTACGAATTTCAGGTAATGCCATTCGGTTTGACCAACGCACCAGCCGTATTCATGGACCTCATGAATAGAGTGTGTAAACCGTATTTGAACAAATTTGTAATAGTGTTCATAGACGATATCCTCATCTATTCCAGAAATAAGGAGGAGCACGAACAACATCTCAAGCTGATCTTGGAGTTGTTAGAGAAGGAACAGTTATACGCCAAATTTTCAAAATGTGAATTTTGGTTGCGAGAAGTTAAATTCCTTGGACATGTGATCAACAGCCAGGGAATCCAAGTTGATCCAGCAAAAATCAAGGCCATAAAGAACTGGGCGACTCCTAGAATTCCCACGGAAATCTGCCAATTTTTAGGACTTGCCGGTTATTATAGGCGATTTATTGAAAACTTCTCAAAGATAGCAGCTTCTCTAACAGAACTGACTCGGAAAGACGTAAAGTATATCTGGGGTGAAGAGCAGGAAAAGGCGTTTCAACAGTTAAAGCAAAGATTGTGTAGTGCACCAATTCTGTCCTTACCTGAAGGGACAGAAAATTTTATGGTCTACTGTGATGCCTCACACAAAGGAATAGGTTGTGTGTTCATGCAAAGGGATAAAGTCATTGCTTACTGTGGGTCCCAAAAGGTTTCCCAAGTGTATAGCTCTAAGCTGTGAAGGGGGGGGGGGGGGGTGAATACATCAATTTAAAACTTAAACACTCTTTTCTCAATGTTTGTATGTATTATCAACAAAAGTTAATTACAAACAAGCTTGAATGCGGAAAGGTTCAAGCTGAGATGACAGATACAACAGTTTGTCAACTAATCTAAAACACACTCATACCAGTTACAATGATTACTCTCACTTAGAGGCACTCACTGTTTTTACAAGACTCAGATGGACAGCTTATACATGAACAGCTTAGACACACTCTACTGTTTTATATAAGCAGACTTGCATGCATGGAATAACACACTTCAATGCACGTACTGATTGTCACACTGTTGATTTCTCATTATCCTTAGAAGCTTCCTTTTATACTCAAAAGGAGAATCTCAGTGAAGCTTCTTTATTGGACAGATGAGATAGTGGGGAGTCTTTCCAAAAGGACAAAACACCTTTCTGCAAGTTCTGATAAAGTATATTTGTCTTCACATGGCAGAATCTTTGTCTTTTCCTTTTTGTCACTGTTGCATAATGCTTTAACCAAAAGAGGAATGTCAACTTTGCATCTTTTTCTTTCGCTAATGCCATTTTAATATAAGAAAAGGTCTGTCACCCTTTTTCAAATATCTGTTTGTCTTCATGTAACAGAACAGCATGGGCAGGCTGTGCTGTTCTATTTTCCACTTTGTCTTCGACTTGTAAACTGATCTTGTAGCCAAAAACAATACATGAGGACTTGGAAACATATTCCATAAAGTGTTTAACCTGTTCACAAAGAACATGTTTTGTTCACAAAGAACAAAACACTTGTAAACTGTCCAAGCTGCTCAACAGAATAAAGCAGCGTAGATAGTTTGTGTCCAGCCTGTTCAGCAGACTGAACAGCTTGGACAAACTGCCTTTGTTGCAACGAATGCAACATGGTAAACAGCTTTGGGCTGATATTGCAAATCACTTTCAGGTTTCAATAAGGCATACAAGAGGCCCTAAATTCAACCTTTAAGTGCATCAACAGGTTTGATTACAAATCTCCCCCTCAGATGTAGAGCAGGTTTGACTGAGGCCTTTTTGTGCCTAACAATCTCCCCCTATTTGCAATAATCAGTCTAAGCTGATTTAATCAATAATCACTATACATTTTTACAATACATCTTGCTGAAAAAAAATTACAACATTTAAGTAAAGTAAAAGATCAGTTTATATATATACTGATTTTGATTACATAGAACAACACATGTTTTTACAAGAGTACAACTAATGTACTAATGTATATTACAACTGATGTAAATAACATATGTAACAAAGTACAACTAATGTACAAATGAGTTCAACAACTTGGACTGTTGATGTTGGGAGCAGATAATGGCAAGCCTGTCCAACAGATGGACAGCTCCCATTCTTCATCTACTCTGATGGTAGATGGACTTTACTCCAGTGGTGGTGGTCCTTCAAACATCTTTTCAAGCTCATCCCTTGGTTCCTCCAGATCTTGGATTTCAACTTTGAGGATCATAAACTTGGGATCTTGAAGTTCACCTCTCTCATAAAAGCCTCTGAGCTGGTCCCAGACGGTTGCTCTCCACCTGCTTGAATGCCTGAATGAAGCTGCAAGTCTGAAGGCTGCAAGCTGTCTCAGATCCACCTTGTATAGATCTGATGCTCTCTGAAAGCATTTCTTCTGTGTTAAGGGATCTACAAAAAATGCCCCCAACTCAGGTTCTTCAATTATTTTGCTTTCTTCAAACTCTACTCCACCAGGCAGGCTGTAGTCAATTCCTTTCATCTCAACAGTATAATCACCCTGTTCAATTAAGATTAGGAGTTCCTCCAGCTCAGTATCCTTTCTTGTCCTCCTGGCCTTTATTGTGGGGTATGTAACAGAGACACCCTCACTAACTTCTTTTGAGATCAGGACAAGATCCTTCACTCTCTCCATCAGCTTCTTAACATATGCCCTGATAGTCTTAGCCGTTTCTGACTTGGACTGGCTCAGGGCAACTGCCAGCTCAACCCATTCCCTGTACCCCATCTGTGCAACATCAGTGTAGTCATAAGTTTCAAGTTCTGGGCCTGTTGCACCCATTCTGGTTATTTGCAATTTCCACTGTTTGCCTTTTCTTGATTTAGGGACAGCTTTGGCAATTGCTTCCTTGGCAAGCCTTCTATCAGCAACATCCTGAAACTTTTTCCTTGCCAAGTTGTCCAAATGGAACTGGGCCCTTGCAGAGGATGCTTGCTTTGGTTTGGTCACAGAGACCTGAGCACCCACTTCCTTTTCAACTTCCTTCTCACCAGCTGATCCCTTAGCAGCTTCCATCAGTTTCTTTTGCACATCCAGAGAGGGCATTTTGATTTTGCTTGCCTCTTGAAGAGCAAAAGTTCTGGCAGCTTTGGTAGAGGCTTCTTTTTTTCTTAGTGCTTCCAGGGCTTGAAGCTGTTCATCTCTGAACTCAAAGTATTTATCCATGGGAAGACCCATTTCCTTTGCCCTGGTTTTGTGAAACTTTAACTCTGCTGCTTTCTGCTGTTTAGGACCAAATGCTGCTTTTTCTTTTCCTTTAGCTGTTGTAGTGATAACAGCCTCAGGAGTATCTTCATCTTCTTCTTCTTCTGCCGCTTGGCCTGTCCTCAGGAATGAATTCCTCCCCCTTAGACTTAGTAGGGTTTGGAGATTCAGCCTGAGTAGGCTGAGCAGCTTGAGAGGCACCTTCCATTGTACCTGTTGCAGATGCTCCTGCTGGTTGACCAGTAGGTACTGATTTCTCCTTAGGAGAAGAAGTTTTCTCCCCCTTAGACTTAGTCTTCGACGCAGATGACTTCTCCCCCTTTGAAGGAGATGGACCAGCACCTTCAACACCTGGTCTGCCTGAAGACACGAAGTCAGCAGGCTTGCCAGCAGTTTTGGCGGCAGGCTTGCCAGCAGACACAGAGTCCTGTTGAAGTGAAAGAATGGTGGAAAGGGAAGTGGAGACATTTTGCAGCTGTGCAGTGAGTGCAAGCAGCTGTGAGGAGTTGTCAGTTTTTGGAGAGGTTGGGAAGAAATCCTTGAACATATCAAAGAATCCCCTAAGCTATTCAGACACAGAGTCTGAAATAAGAGAGGGTAGAGAAGACATGGAGGTTTCTAAAGAACCAACTTTGTTGGTCAACAAGGAAAGTTGATCCTTCAAAGGTAGGTCTTTAGGGGATGGAGGTGTTTGAGTGGATTGTTTGGAGTGAGTAGAGGGTGATGAAGAAGATGAGGCTGGTGTATGGGGATGTGATGTAGAAGGAAGGGGTATGTTGGAAAGAAGCTCCATAGCCTGGGCAAAAGTGATGTTGCCCAGTTTGGAGGGATCAATGGGTCCTTCAGAAGTGGCAGGAGCTGCATCATCAGGAGAGGGAGTAGAGGATGGCAGCCTTTCAGACACTGCTTGTTTTGCAGCACCTTCATTAAGGCCAGTGGTGGTTCCCTCTGCAGTACCTTGGTTTAAAGGTACCTCATCATGGGGAGATGGGATTTGCATTTCAACATCAGCAGTAGTGAAACCTGCTGATGGAGTTTGCAGTATGGAGTAGCCTCACCAAAGGTATGTTCTGTTCCCTGAGGTTCATCAGCTTGAGTTGTGGGTCCTTTTGCAGCTGTTTGGTGTAGAACAACTGCATCATGAGGAGCAGAAGTTTGAGGCTGAGCTGCTGGTTGGTCTAAGCCAGCAGTGTGGACACCTCGTGCAGACTCAGGGTGTAGAGAAGTATGAGGTGGGGACAGTGTGGACTCAGTATGGAGTGGAGAGAACTCCTGTCTTTCAATATTCTAAGCCTGTTGGGATTCAGGAATAGTTGATGTGGCTGTCTCCATTTTTACAACTGGCTCCTGTTGGGAGGAACCAGAGGGTCTAGGCTGACTAGGGGTAGACACAGGTTGGAGTGAAGCAGGCTCCAATTGTGCTGAACCTTCTCCCAAAATAGGAGAGGCAGTAGGGGTTGCTTCTTTTTCAACTGAACCCTGTTGAGAGGGAACAGAGGGGCTAGTTTGGGCTTTTGTGGTTGCTGGTTTCTTTTTGGCTATGGATTTGCGTTGGTATAATATGTGAGATGAGGTGGGTGATTTTGGAGAGGAGATGAGAGGTTCAGACTGGACAGGTTTGGAGACTGCGTCAGAAACAGGTGGGTTGGCCTGTTCCATAGTCTCAGGTGCCACAGAGGCACCAACCACAGAGGCTCCAGGTTCAACGAATGAACCAGGGTGAGTAGCCTGCTCCCCCTCAGCCACAGAGGCTGAGGGTGCAGACATAGACTGAGCTGTTTTGGCCTTCTTGTGGACAGGCCCGACTTCAGTTGTTTCTAGGGTCCTTTTAACAAGATTGGCCCTGGCTTTGGATTTTCTTTTTGGAGCAGTTTCAGGATCCACCCTCACATCAGAGGGTCCTTCCACCAATCCTAACAGCCTCCTCATTGGAGTAGAGAGAGGAGGCTCATTCGGGAGAACCGGAGTATAGAAAACTCTACTCCCTATTACAGGGAAGGCAACATTATGAAGTAAAGGCTGAGAGTTATACAAGTGCTCACCACAAATATGCTTGAAGATGAGGCTTAGAAACCTGGGATATCTAACAGCAGCTGGACGAGACTCCTGCTGCACCAGATTCCTCAAATTCAGGAAAATCCACTTAGCCATGTCTATTGTAGTCCCATCCACCATCTATAGGACTATTGGAATTTCATCAAGGCTGAGTTGGTCAAAGGAACCAACTTTGCTTCCGAAGCTCATCACCACAGAGGCGAACAGAAAGCTATAGGTTGGAGAAAAATCCTTCCTAAACAGCGTAGCTCCGATTTTGGGTTCTGCTACACCACAGAAGCGTAGCAAATTGCCCATCTGGTCATTCTCAGGTTGGGGCATGTCGAAGGGTTCAGCAACAGGAAGATGAAGAACCTCCCTAAGAAGACCAGTAGTGATCTCAATGGTCTGAGTCCCATTGAGAATGGTGCCCTTAATGACTTTGGTGTCTGGGTTGTAGGCACAGGTGTACCAGAACTCATACACCATCTCCTGGTACAGGACACCATGAGTTGCAGTCATTGCATAAGCACAGGACACTTAGTCGATTTTTAGGGGTCGTAGGTAATTATGGAAATAGTGAGGAAGACGAAGATGAAACAGTAAAGGGTATTTATAGGATTTGAATGTGAGTGGGTATGAGAGAGAAACATTTGGGCGGTTGATTTGAAAAAGTTGTTAACGGAAAACGGAACGGTTGTCCATGTCAGACCGTTTGTCAGACCACTTGAGCCATTATTAATCACTAATGCACGAAACCCACATTATCCGCAGTAATTAAGTTAAATAAAATTAAAAATTAAGTAACTTAATTGTGAAGAAAGGTAATTAAACTGATGGTCTAAGCTGATGGTCAAACCTGTGATGAGCAGAGTCATCACAAGCTGTTCACTCTTCAAGCTGTTCCTTCAACCTGTTCAGCTATGTAACAATAGGTTTTGTTCAATAGCTGATCAGGTTACAAGACAATGCCTTGTATGACAGATTGAAAGAGTGAGCAGGGTGGAGATTTGATCATCAGATCAGGCTTGACATATAAGCTGTTGTTGTCAAACCTGTTATATGCCCAAGCTGTTCAAGTTTTGTAGAAAACGGCTAAGTATAGAACATGGATAGCCTGTTCTGTCTAAGCTGTTCTGAAAGAACTTCAGCAGTGTGAGACATATAAAGTCTTAGAGCATAAAGGACACTTAGTCACTTTTGTTTAACATGCCCAGCTTGCTGACAAGGTAATTAAACCTGTTTTCATCAAGAGGTTTGGTGAAAATGTCTGCAATCTATTCATCAGTGGAAATAAAACTTACCACCACATTACCTTTCTGAATGTGATCTCTGATAAAGTGATGCCTGACTTCTATATGCTTTGTTCTGGAGTGCAACACTGGATTGTTGGATATAGCTATGTGTTAGGCACAAAAAGGCCTCAGTCAAACCTGTTCTACATCTGAGGGGGAGATTTATAATCAAACCTGTTGATGCATTTGAAGGTTAAATTTAAGGCATGTTATATGCCTTATTAAAGCCTAAAGATGATTTGCAATATTAGTCTAAAGCTGTTCTATGTGTTGCATGTGTTGCAACTAAGATAGTTTGTCCAAGCTGTTCTGTCTGCTGAACAGGCTGTACATAAACTGTCTACGCTGCTCTACACTGGTGAGCAGCTTGGGCAATTTTGAAGTGTTCTGTTCTTTGTGAACAGAACCTGTTCTTTGTGAACAGGCTAAACACTTTATGGAATACGTTTCCAAGTCATCATGTATTGTTTTTGGCTGCAAGATCAGTTTACAAAGTCGAAGACAAAGTGGAAAACAGAACTGCTCAGCCTGCCCAAGCTGTTCTGTAACATGAAGATAAAAGGTTATTTGAAAAAGGGTGACAGACCTTTTTCTTATATCAAAATAGGCCTTTACAAGGAAGAAAGACGCAAAGTTGACATTCCTAAATTAGTTAAAGGCAATGCAACAGTAGACAAAGTAAAAAGACAAAAGTTCTGCACATGTGAAGACAAGTCTGCTTTTCAGAAAAGTGCAGAAAATGTTATGTTGTCTTTTCAACAAGACTTTTCCTTTTCATTCCGTCCAATGAAGATGTTTCTCTTAGATCCTCTAAGTGAGTATAAAAGGAAGCTTCTAAGGTCAGAAAGAAGTGTGAAGAAAGCTAAGTGCTGAAACCCAAGAGTGAACGTGCAAGTGTGATTTTCATGCATGCAAACCTTCTGTGTAACTCTTTTGAGGCTCGATTTTCATACAATCTTCCATTGTTTTGACTACAAACCTACTTTGTTGAGATTAGTTTTACCATTATACATTTTGAATGAATGTATTTGGAAGTTCACCAAGAGTGATAAATCTTCTTTCATATTATTAATCTTAACAAAATGGAAGCTGCGCTAGTGTCAAGATCCACCTCCAGATAGGCTGGATTTGTGCAGGGATTTGTTTGACCTATACAATGGCTGACTTTTTTTGTGAAGCGTCTTGGCACCAAGAGTCACTATCTTGTTGAAGCTTTAGCAATGCTTTTAATCATGTTTCTCTGTTCTCATCTTTTTCTACCTTCCAGTAAATTAGAGTTGACATTGTGTTTTTATTCATAAGTTTCAGTTTCCAACTTATGATATACTGTGCCAGTTTACTAGTAGACCATGGATTATGTAAGAATCATTTGAGCTTAGAGAGTTCAGATAGTAAAGCATTATTGCTTCTCAACAGCCCCGCTTTGTAGAATCAACAAGCATATATTCAACATTTTAACTTTTCTTCAGAATGTAAGGCCATAAATTTTGTACCTAACAGTCATAGTAGGATTTCCAGTTCTTCTAAGCTATGCTGAGGCTGTCAGCTTCAGCATATCTTGGTTTGAAGGCTGCTTTTGAGTGGGACATTCAGTGTTGGCCATTAGACATTGAATGTCCTTCTACATCAGATGATGAATCAGATTCCTCCCATTCCAAGGTCTCATGGCCAATGAGTCCCATTTGGCGTTGGAACCGCTTTTGAGTTTTCCAACTTCCTTACTGAGCCATGGGCCCATAAGGTACGTTACCCTATAACCATCATCCCATCAGCTTTATTATGTCGTGTATGATTTGGGATGACCTGACCCAACAGCTTTTATTGACACAACCAGTCCATAGCTTTATATGGCCAGTTTTTTGCCACGATTTGAAACACGCACAGCCTTGGAGTTATTCAAATGCCCTTCTTTTTGCCAGCACCTGAACTTCCGCCTGCAGCATGTTTTCTCAAAAACCTTCTTGTTGAAAACCTTTTGACAAGCAATAGCTAGTCATTGCGCTCATCTTGTTCGTCAAGAATCTGCAGTATCTTCTTCATTACTGACACTGCCTCTTTGTCATCATCCAGGTGATCAGGTTGAGTGAACACATCACTCCCCTGATTTTACAGCGTGTCCACATTAGCCAAAAGGCCTGCACCTCTTTTGGACATTCCAAGGCATTTTCTCTTTTGTTGCCTTGACTGTCATCATCAGTAAGGACCATACAGATTGACCAGATCCATACTTCTGATAGTACCTGAGTTCCATAGAATTGTTGAGAGTAATTCCATTCTTCAGGTAGAATGTCCAGAAATTATATCACCAGGGTAAGACTATCTTAGTGATCCCAACAGCCTTGAGATCATCACTAGAAGCAGTAACCTGGTGTGGTTTCATGAGGCTCCTTTGGTTTAGCAAAAAGAAGTTCATACTGCTAACAAGATTTTTGATCCTGTTGTCCAGTGTGATGTGGGTCCATCATAGACGGTAACACAAAGTATCCCACATCGCTTTTGCTGTTTTCATTTTCTAACCTGTTTGAACACATCATCAGGAAGAGAAATGACCAGGTTGTTCCTGGCCTTTGCATCCAGAGCCACCAGTCTCTGTCTTCATCAGACCATTGAGCTTTAGCTTTCTCAAAGGTTCTGATTTCAGGAGCAGCTCCTTCAACCGCTGGAGTTATTGTAGTAACAGAGGTGGCACATAGGGACCTTCCATCACTATCTCTGGTAGTTGACATCCAGATTCTCTAAATAGAGCAGCATTCTGCACTTCCAACCAAGAAGTTGTTGATGTTAAAATTTTGTTGGAGGTTTACCCATAGAGCCATTGTCATAGTAAGAAGAACCGCAGCACTGTTGGTCCATGGAAACTTGGGAGAATGAGAGATCTAGATACACACACTCAAAAACTGCTCTGATACCTATTGTTAGGTCCCGAGAGGTTCCCAAAGTATATAGCTTTAGCTGTAGAGCCGGGGGTGAATACAGCTATTTAAAAACTACAACACTTATTTTCTCAATTTGTATGTATTATCAACATTTGTTAATTACAACAAGCTTGAATGCGGAATAGTTCAAGCTGAGATGACAGATACAACAGTATGTTTTACTAGTCAAGACAAACTCAAACTAGAAGACAATGAATACACTCACCTAAAGAACGAACTCACTGTGGTTACAAAGACGTAAGGAACAGCTTATGTAAAACAGCTTAGACACACAGATACTGAT